>BPLS01027488.1:0-19564 GCA_019656275.1 Rhododendron kiyosumense
ATACCAGATCACCGGTTTTAACCGATCAAATTGGGAAATCCCTTCTGGATCTCTCTCCCATCCCCCTCCTCTCTCTCTCTCTCTCTCTCTCTCTCTCTCTCTCTCTCTCAACACAATTCCCTCTCTCTCCTACACATACCAGACCACCGGTTTTCACGCACATTATTATTCCACCAAAAACGGACTTCTAACTGAGAGATCCCCAAATCAAGACAACTCGACTCCAATTCATGGGCCTTCTCCTCCTTACTACTACCCCTCTTATTAACGCACCATCATCAATATCATGGCCAGAAATCCCCATTTCCTCCTCCCCTTTATCAACCCCTCTCATCGCCCTCGCTTCGCAACAATAATAATACCCATTTCTCCTCTTCTCAACAACAACAACAAACCCATCACCCGTTTTCACCTCCTCCTCATCTTCCTCCACTCCCTGTTATAGTACCCAATTCGGTCGTTTCTGTAATCGAGTCCTTTTGTGAAATGGCGTCGGTTTTCTTGTACCATGTGGTGGGGGATCTGACGGTGGGGAAGCCGGAGCTGGTGGAGTTCCTGGAGACGGAGACGGTGGAGGCGGCGATCAGGGCGATAGGGGAGTCGATGGAAGGCGGGATACCCGTGTGGAGGAAGAGATCCCATAAGAGCGGGGTGATGGGTGTGGAGAATGCGGAGATGAGGCAGCAGAGGTTTGTGGGTATTCTGAATTCGCTTGATCTGGTGGCGTTCCTGGCCAGGAAGGAGTGTTTGGAGGATCAGGAGAAGGCAATGAGGACCCTGGTTTCCGATGTGGTGGTTCGCAACGGTTCCTTGCTCAAGGAGGTTGATCCTGCTACTAGGTTGGTTGCTTTGCCTTTCTGGATACTAGTTCTAGTTACTGTGTGGGTTAATGGTTATAGACACCAGGCACGTCTGATTGTTGAATTATTTTTAGGAAGGATTGAAAAAGATGGGATTAAGGATGGGGATAGAGGGACAAGTGAGATTCACGGGATAATAGATGGGATTGTATGAATGTTGGCATTATCTGTAGGGTGAGATAAAGATGGGATAAATGTGATGCGATTATTTTGGTTGTTCGTTTGATGAGGAGGGAGGTAATCCGGAGAAGGAACTAGCTAATACCACCCCTCCCTGCTCTTAATCCCCACATGGGGTACTAAATGGTATAACAGTCTCACCTTTTCTTGTCCAGTCCCGTGGTTAATCCTGATGCACACAAACACGGATAATGGGAAACATGTGGGCCCTTGCGTTCCGCCTAATCCTAATACCACCCTTCTAGTCCAGCAATAACCCGACAAGGGTTGTCTCCAATGGACAGGGGGTAGGCCAATCTGTTGGGAGGTGAAAGTCCATGTGGATAGCCTCATGGGCGCGTCTTGTGATCCCCCCTCCTAGCTGCTTCTAATTGCTTTCCGTGGGTGTTGCTTTCCGTAGGTGCATTAGTCTGAAGCCGTTACTAAAAAATAAAAAATAGCCCAGCAATCAAACAAGCAACTAATTGCTGCTAAACAATTAGTCAGGTAGTATAAGTAGTCAAGTACTTGTTCTGGCCACAGCTATCACCGATGATCGCCAGAGTTGTGAGCTGGCAAAGCAACGAAGATGTCACTCTACGATCGACTTAGGGTTTCTAGCCAAGAACAATGAGTAAAGGACTGTGTGATGGATCATGTATCATGTGTTTATATTTATTTCATAATACTTTTGAGTTTTGACACTAACTTTTGAAGTTGTGAATATTTACCTCCAAAATTTTATTAAAATTTTTGCAAGTCACCCTGCCATGTCCCACATGTGTCCCCCATGTTCCCCTATCTCAACTGCATCCCACCATAGAAAATCAATTAAAGTTAGATGGGACGTGTCTTGTATGTACTTTCGGTGTCTCCCCAACATACCTGACATGGGTACGACGGCCTCCTATGTGTGTTGGCAGTTCATAGACATTTGGTTGTTGACTCTTTTTGCGTCGAATCATGGTATTTTCCCGGAGAATAGGTGTGATCACGTTTCTCAATAGAATGGTGTTGTAGAGCGTAAGCACCACTGCTTGCTTCATGTTGGTTGTACCTTGCCATTGCAAATGAAGGTACCCAAACAATATGGAGCAATGTTGTCAAATTTCCATCACATTACATAGTCCCTAATTTTCATTGATGCATCCTAGCTCTTCACCATTATAGCTTACTTCATTCATTTTTTGTTGCGGCCCTACTGCTGAGTCAGACCTTTACATTCCCCCTTGAGATGATTAGTCAAAATTCTAAGAAAGTTGCTGGTAACATAGGTGCTGAGACTTTGCTTTAGGGTTCAAAACTGAAGCTTCTTGCCCAACCGAGCTAGGGCTACCAGATCATAAACACTTTATTTGGTTTTAAGTTTTGAGAATTTTTTTTGATGTAGAGTGGTAATGAGTGGAGAGAAATAGATAGAGAAACTTAATGAGAACCGTGCAAAGAGTAAAACAAAAGTCTTAAAACTTGTAAGTGAACAAAGTATTACATTTCAAGTTTCTTTTCTTTTGTAATGTTTTCTTGTGCTTTGAAGCTATGATTGTAATAATAGTAAAATTTGGCTGGTTTTTGGCACGATTGAAGACCACTCTGGTGTATTATAATGATCTAACAACTATGGTGAGTGCAGTTTGGACGCACGAACAGAAATGAAAAATCAGATCAACCTAACAAAAAAATAGGGCGGGACAAAAATCACTGGACACCGGATATGTTACCTTGTTTGGTTAAACTTGTCTACTTGTCCAAAAAAGATTGTCCGCCTTGCAAAATGAGAACTTAAAAATAATGCATTTTTGTGACAGAATTTAAAATTTTCTCGCAAGTTACTAGTTGTCAGTTCTTCTAATTTATGCAAAAATGTTAGGATTTTTTTTTTTATAAAAGTACATTATTTCTAAGTTCTCGTTTTGTGGGCCAGACAATCTTTCTAGGATAGAGGGATTATGATTTTGTAAAGCTTCAGACATGGTTGATTGTTTCATTATTTCTAAGTTCTCGTTTTGCGGGCTAGGCAATCTTTCTGGGACAGAGGGGAGTATGATTTTGTAAGCTTCAGACATGGCTGATTGTTTAATATCCCAAATTCTCAATTGGGTGAAGTTATATACTTCAGTATATACACTGTGGGAGAAGCTAAAATGGAGAACTAATTGTACATGAAAGAGGAGATACCTTTTGGGATTAAGGGAAAGATAGGCTAGCTAGTGGATTTGGGAGGTTTGATTGACTAACTTCTTGGTGTTAAGATACGTAGAAGGTGTGGAGGTACTTAGGGCTCATAACGTGAGAAACAAGATGATTGTCCTAGAATTAACTAAGTGTATGAATTGAGGAACTAGAGTAATAGGACATATTGCTGCCAACCCTAGTAAAGAGGACCTAAGACGTCGTAAGTTGCGACAATCTTACTCTAAGAACTGGTGTTCAACTCTTGGAAGATACTCGAACTTATTGAGAGATTTTGAGCAATCAAACAGAAACATGTATAATGGAAGACATTTGTTGTGGTGTAATAAGGAGTGAATGCTGTATGGTCGTATGATTATCCTTTAGGTGATCTAAGTACTGTATGTAACAAAGCCTAACGTTACCGTTAGCCCAGGGATCTTTCAATATTGTCTTTACTGTACCTTTAGGAAAGCAGGAATAAATGTGAAGCAGAAGCTTGAATTCATAAATGTTCGCTCTCTTGATTCTAACTGAAGCAATTCTGGTTTTCCGGTTTGTCTGCAAGATTGATAGATGCGCTGGAGATGATGAAGCAGGGTGTTAGGCGTCTCCTTGTGCCCAAAAGTGTAGTATGGAAAGGAATGAGCAAGCGGTTTTCTATTCTATACAACGGAAAGTGGCTCAAGAACCTTGAAAGCTCTAGCACCAACTCTGCTACCAACAGCATCAACCGCCCTTCTGCATCTTCTGCAACTGCCACTACCTCCATCCATGGAAAGTTCTGTTGTCTATCGAGAGAAGATGTCATCCGTTTCCTGATCGGTTGCCTCGGTGCATTGGCTCCTCTCCCACTTTCTTCCATATCCTCCCTCGGGGCCATCAACCCAAACTACTACTCCATCCAAGCATCCAATCCAGCTATTGAAGCCATCCAAAAGCTTCCTGAGGACCCAAGTGCAGTTGCTGTTGTGGAGCCCATATCAGACGGCCGATACAAGATACTCGGAGAAATTTCGGCCTGCAAACTGTGGAAATGCGACTACTTAGCCGCAGCTTGGGCCTTGGCCAATCTGTCAGCAGGACAATTTGTGATGGGGGTTGAAGATAATGTCACTTCAAGGTCGTCTCTGTTACTACTACCAGATGATGTTATGACTAATCCAGCAGCAGCAACCACAGCTGGAGATACCTATTCAGCAGTTAATGGCACCACAATGCGGCCAAAGAAGTTCAGCAGTAGGAGCATTGGGTTTGTTAGCACTACTCCAAACTCCCCGAGTTTTGGTGTTGGTAGGAGCATGTATAGGGGTAGAAGTGCACCCTTGACTTGTAAGGTTACAAGTTCATTAGCTGCGGTCATGGCTCAAATGCTATCTCATCGCGCCACTCATGTGTGGGTCACTGATGCTGAAAATGATGATGTCTTGGTTGGGGTGGTGGGTTATGCTGACATTTTGGCTGCTGTCACGAGACAGCCAGCGGCAACCGTCCCCGATACAAACAATGTCGTCCTAAGAGAATGAGAAGTTTGAGTTTCGGGTCCTGTATTGGAACAGTTGCAATTACTAGTCGGACGACTTTTAGAACACTGAATTGATCCTGTTTTCAAAGTGTTTTTGCAATTGCCGTTTGTTAATGCTTCGTTCTGTTGTAGCCATATGCATTGGGCTTCCAGGGCTGATGTGGCACTTGTGCTTATGTATCATTTGGTTGGTTAATGTGAAGTGAAATTCTTACAGTTTGTATCCTTTCTCCTATAGCTTCGTTTAGATCTGAAGGGACGTTGGCAGGATTACTTAATAACTTATCATGTACTCCGTATCAATCTTTTTTTCCTTCGCTGATCAGAAGAAAAAAAATTGTGACGGGCAGGTACAGCAGTTTCAAAACCAGTTTGAAAATGCTCTAATGATACCACTGCAGTTTCATAACATGTATAAGCAACATAAAATGGGTCCGAAGCAACATTGTGCTCTGAAAGAACCAAAAAACACAAGGGGCAAAAGGGGGGGGGGGTTTGTGTGGGTGTGGTTTGTTAACAACCGTGTCTGAAGTGAAACTGAGCACATCAACTGAAATAAAACAACCGTGTCTGAAATAAAACAAGACATCAACTGAAATAAAACCACCGTGTCTGAAGTGAAACTGAGTTTTTGCAACCATGGTTCAAGAGCCAAGCTAGGGCACAATAGTCTAATTAATTGGTCCAACCAATGCATCTTTTTTTCTCGGGCTTTCTCCATTCATATTCTTTCAAGATCCAATAATACCTCTTCTCACCGTCTGGGCATGCAACAAAAATGCAAGATACTTCGTATTCATGAAAAAAAATTGCACCATTCACCCGTATTGGACTGTTTTCAGCAAACTCCACCATTGATGACAGCTTTGCCATACACTCCATCGTGGGAATATCAGGGGCCATGTGGTGGCAGTGGTGCACAATTCATGAACTTGATGGTCTGCAGCTCACCTGCTGAAGTTCTTATTTTGCAATGGCCTTTTTCAAACCAACTTCAGTACGACGTTTCTTTGTTACTTCAGTTGGGTACCAACTCTAGAACTTCAGTTGGGTACCAACTCTAGATCGTCGTCGTCGTCACCTGCATCCTCTTCATCATGCAACGTAACATGGTAATCTCCCTCCAATTCTGGAAAAATTCCAGAACTAGGCTTGCAAGCAAATTCCCCAGTTGCCATATTGCTTTGGAACAAGAATTATAGTTCATCCTCCAACGCAATTGGCTTTTCCTTAAAAAAATTTATGCATCAAGATAGCGCTGCCAAAGATTAATTACAATAAAGTGTTAAACAAGTAGTGATCATGCGTTCTATATCATGCACTTGCAAATGAAAATTTAGGTTAAATTCAGATATTTCCCAACAAACCTGCAACTTAGAGTTTCCACCAGTCCTCAGATGCATCTATGGCTCCCAAGCCACTTTCACCAAGCAACAACTTACTCCACAGCTAACGCTCCTTTTTCAGAAAACCTCAATGGTTCTTCAACGGTGGTTGTGTGTTATGCCCATTCACCAATTAAATTTTCGAGTGACATTGGCCCAACCAACCCTACTAAGGCGACTCCCTGGGTTGTTATCTCTTTCCAGATCTTCAACACTAACACAGATAAAGCACAGCTTGGACTGTGCTTCCCAACTTGCCTTCTGATTTCCAGCAGAGGTTGGCGGTTGCAGCCTTACCCTTAACCTTATTCTTGTTTTCTTGTCTTGAAAAGAGTCCATTGGGTAACTATAAAAGTGATTATCAGGGATACTTGTTGCACTTATACATGCTATTGTCCATTCTACTAAGTCATGACAAGGATTTAACGTAAAACCAAAAATGCATTCACATCTATGACAAGAATACTATAGAGGCGAGTAGCAAATATAAGTCATAGCACTCAATAAAGAAAAAACGAAGTAAGATGATTGAAGTACAATTTCTCCTTTGCACATGACAAGCATTGCTGCAATTAAGCATACAAGCAAACCCTTGGACAATTGCCTCCTAAGTTGCATGTTATGTTCAAGCATCTCAATCTTCATTAGGAGAGCTACAAGATTTTGATTGGAGGTTGTTCAACGGCACGGTCAACAAATTGACTTGCATGACTTGGCAAATCTCTGTGATTTTTCTTATAACTCAGGTGTTCGGGCCAACTTACGCGCACTTCGACTAATCCTGGGGGAGCAAATCTCTGTGATTGTGGCTTAGCACACCCAAAATACAACCGGCCCTTGTTTGGCTTGTCCAAGTCAACAATCTTTAAAATCCCGCACAAACAATTCTTCGGTTCATAAACAAGGTTGTCTTCCAAACCACCATCTCCATTATGGCTACTGGAGCTCACATTTCGCAGCTACACAGTGTATTTAAAGAAAAACTAATGAAATTCCAAACGCGAGTGTGTAGATAAAATCCCTTGTAACATAGATGTTAAAAAAATTCAGATATTCTCCTTTGTACGAATTGTAGGACCATGTTGCTTTCATCAGAAGTCAACTAAAACGTAGCAGATTTCTCTGGAGCCAAAAACTTCTGTTGTATCACTCTTCAAATTTGAAGTATGAGTAGCATCCTTCAAATACCAAGTCCTAATTCAAAAAGTGATTTGGTATTTGAAGAATCTGTGGGTACACTGTTAAGGTAGAAAACTTACAAAAACAAAAGTAATAACAAGAATCTAAAGAGTCCGTTGGAGTGCATCAGTGCACTACAAAACTTCATTCTTCAAATAATAAAGTGAGGTAGCAAAGTACACATTGGATGATAACTTTTGAAATATCTGCTAGAGATGCTTGAGGTATTCAAAATAGAGGAAACCCAAATAAAGGAAGTTAAATTGACCCACCAAAAAGGAAAAGAAAGACTAAGGTCATCTTCAATCGTGCAGTTAAAGACATTGTAGAGTTATAAATTGGTGAAAGTACATGGAGACCCCCTCAACTATCACATTTTCCCACCGAGACTCCCTCACATTTAAAATCGCCCATACAAACCCCCTCAACTACTGGAAACAAAAAAAATGACTAAGATGCCCTTTTATATTATACCCTTATTTGCATTAGCCTTCTCTGTCTTCTTTCCTCCCTCTGTATTTCTCTCTCATCAACTACTCACACAGAGAACCGTGGGTATTAAAAGAAAACAATTTCATAATCAAAAGAAATCCACCAATTGATTTGAATCCACCAACTAATTCAAAATCAAAGAAACCTAGAAAAATCAATTCCATAATCAAAAAGAAAAAAGGGGTCTGAACATTATCCTGAAATGGGGCTATATTTTCAGAGAGGTAGAGAGAGACCAATCCAATTTCACACCTTCCACCTCCCAAAATCGGATTACACTACATTTGTTAATCGTTACGCCCACTTCTCGGACATGGCGTTTATTGGTGAGTCATAGGCATCGCAACTGGGGTGTATTGTTACCCCTTCATCCATCTCCTCCGGCTGCGACGGCACCGGAGGACTCCGTCCGTTGAGGTAGCTAGATCCGGTTACCGATGACTTTAATCGATCTCAACATCTCCTTTAGTTTTTCCCCAAACTGGAATGGAAACAAACACCAGGATCCTCATGGATTGATTTATGCCCCGTTGTTGGATGGACCACCGGAAAAAACTTCTGTTGGCGGAGCCCGACGAGGTTAGGAACTTGGGGTGGAAGTTTATTTTGGCCACATATTGAGGGGCTAGGGTTGTTCGGAAGGATGGAGAGGAATTTGTGGAATGGACGAGGGTTAGGAGTGGGGATGAGTCTCTGGTTTTGTTAATTTTTTTTTTTGGTTGATTTCTAGAATAGGGTAGAGGGAAGAAAGAAAAGGGTTAGAGGGGATGTATGTATGTATGTAATGCAACAAAGGTATTTTCGTCCAATTAATGGATAAGGGTTCATCACAAACGGTTCCGAGACAGAAGGGTGTCACTTGAGGGGGTCTGTACGGGAAAATTTTAAATGTGAGGGGGTCTCGGTGGGAAAAAATGATAGTTGAGGGGTCTCCATGTACTTTCACCTTATAAATTAGCTGTAAGTTGTACAACAGACTTGAAGAATTGAAGGCTTTTTTAAATAATAAAAAAACTTTGCTCAGAAGATTTGAGGACTGATATTAGACTCAGCGTTGTTTGATAGTTCAAAGAAAGGGAAAAAGAAACTTCTCTTTTAGGTCACTCACCTTCCGGCCAGAATTCAGATGCGAAGGAATACAGGTACAATTCCGAAAGGCTTTAATACCAAGCTCCTCTTCTCTTCTCCCTGAAGACTTTTGCAAACAAAAATTAGTCATTAACAACTGATAAGAAGTTAGAAAATTAGCATTGTGGAATGATTAAAGCATAAAAACTGATTTTTCAACTTATATATCCTTTTCCGGAGCTTGTAAACTTATTTCCAAGGCTACAAGGAAAAAGGGATAAAAGTGTGTATGAAGGGTAGAAATCCGGGGTTTAATATACTCGAAAAGCGCTGGAGAGGGATGAGATTAATAGACGATTAGCAAAGGATTAGGTCGATGATCTTAACTGTGAAAGAATCAAGGCTAAACAGTATGAGAGAACCCTTGGCAAGAAATCATCACCCAACAAGAACAAGGATCAAGTGCGACTTCTCTAGAGTATTTCTCTCTCTAGAATCGCCCTCCAACTCAAACTGTCCCCCTAAAATGTGGGGGGAGTGCCCTATTTATAGGCACACCTGACCTCTCTTTCTGTGCAGGGTGGACTTATAAATTTCGGACAAATGCCGCACAAGTAGTGCACGGAATATCCCTACCATGGCCACGGTCCCCGCGACACTCGCGGTAGTCATGCGGGTGCTACTCTGCGTACACCTCTCTATGATGGTCCTTTTTCTTTATCCACCAAGCCGCAAGATCTCCAGTAATTCCGGATGAGCGGCTTGGTCAAGGTCTACCTCAGTTCTACCATTGCCACTGTCAAACACGGTCAAGTCCCGGCTCCGCCTTGCCATCACCATTAAGCGCCACTCGTTTCTTGGTAGTGCCACTACCGCGACCAAGCCTCTAATGGCTCCTCCTTGGGTCTCGCCAAGTCAACCGGAGCGGAACATTGTCCGGGTCAAGTTAATTGAGGGCTTGTCATCTCTCAGCGTCATGCTTGTCTTCGGTGATTGTGATCGGTTCCCCATCGACATCTCTTAACCTTATCGGTTCATTGCCCAAGCTATGTCATACGGCCTAGGCCTCGTCTTGCAGCCAAGGCCAAGGCTCGTGGTTTCGGCTCACAGCCATGGCCACGTCTCGCGGCCAAGGCCATGACTCGTGGCTTAGGCTCACGGCCAAGGTCATGTCTCATGGCCAAGGATGTGGCTTATGTTAGCCTTGTCATCTGTCCTAGTGCTTGGGGTAGGCCACCCTGGCTGGCTAGGCGGCCTAAGGTAGGTAACCAGGTTAGGCCGCAACCCGGGCAAGGCCACCTGGGGTAGGCCACCTGACTTGGCCATGCGGGCTAGGCCACCTGGTGTGGTGTGTCCTTGGTCGCCCGAGCTTGGTCTGGCCTTGGCCACTTGGGCATCAACCACCCGGCCATAGCCACTCGGTCACGCCCGGCCTCAGTCACTCAAGCATCAACCACCCGGCCTTGGCCACTCGGGCATTGATCACCTGGCCTTGGTCCTTCCGTCCTTGGCCACTCAGGCCTTGCACATTCGGTCTCTGGCACTTGGTTCTTGGCCATCCGATTTTGGGTACATTGGGCACTGTCCCGTTATCATGATTCCAAGTGCCACTTGTTATTCCGGGTACCGTGCCATGTGTCACACGGTTATCGTTTTAAATTATTTCGGTCAACGAGCCACGTGTCGTCTTGGCTAACACGCCAGTGTCCGACTTATTTTTTACCCTCCGCAAAGTGTATTGGCAAATTTGGCATCATCTTTTTCTATTTTCATCTTCTTCGCTTTTCATTTGTATTGTTTTCCTTTCCTTCGACAAGCAAAAGAGCGACCGGATCTCTTTCTCTTGAACTTCACTTGGGTGGGAGCAAAGGAGGGGGACAATACACTACCGTGTGCCCACCTGCGGTGTGGTAAGGTGGGCATATTTGTTATCAAGGGAAAGGACAACCAAATGTTTCGTGCTTTGGGCATTTTCATCATACGGCGAAGTATGCAATTAAGCATTAGGGAAACTTGGCGAGAAAGGGAAAACGGCAAGAAAGGATCTACTAGCAGATGTAAAAGAAATGCATAGAGCCATCTTTGAAGGACACATTACATGACCATAGGAACCCGACGATCCTGTTTGACCCATTCGTGGGCCCCTCTCAGGGATGATTGGAACCGCTTAATTTAGAGCTCATTGTCTTGTTGAGAACAACCAACATGCCAAAAATCAAGTCAAGTGTTTCATTCTTTTTTTTTCAAGAAAAATATGTTCCAAAATCAGATCAATTGATCAATTGATATCTGACCAACGTGGTTTTCTTGATGAGATCTAAAAATTGCACGGTCCCAATCATCAAAGTGGACCCAGGAAGGGCCCACAAATGGGCCTAATAAGACTGACTAGTCCCGTAAGGGGGGATCCCATTTCTTACCATATTATGTAAGGTATAAGAGATGATTCCAAGCAAAAAAAAAAGTGTTTGATTTTAAGAGAGTTAATAACGTGCGATTTCGTAATGCTCGGATCATCACATTTGAAGACCATGCGACGTGACACCATACGTAGATGAAACATTAGAGATATGTGGGCCTCGGGAAATGATGTGATGCATGCCACGTAAACAAATGTGGTACCCAAACATGTTTACCATAGCATTACCTTGGGAACTCATGGATTCCCCAGTCATAGCCGAATAAAGACTGCATTGATAATGGCACTTTAAAAAGAGTAATTAGAGTCAGGGTTACAAATCAGAGAACATGACTGTTCCACGGGTGAAGTGTTCAGGTCCCAAGACATGGGAACAAATAGTTGACCAATCAGAGGCCATTCATTCCAATTCAGGTGCACCAATGATGGCTTTTGTCATCCATTGCAGCAAATTTTGTCAGATAAAATTATCAGGATTAAAAGAATTTGCCATCTAAATAATTTCATAGCTTCTTTCATGTTTATGAAATCAATGCATCGTCCACAAGGGATGAATGTCCATTATAAAGCTCTGAAAATGATATTCTAGTGACAGTTTCATCATCAGTCCTGATCTAAAATGGGTTAGCCTTAAAAAATGCTGAAATCCCCATATCTGCTCATTAGTTGAGTTTGCACCCACAAAGATATGGAGATCTTAGTAATTGTGCTACCAAGGTAAATGTGATCATGTAGAAGTAAACACAGTTTTAAAATAATTGCACACTAAAAGTATCGAGTATCACAAATCAACCAAAGACAACAAACTGCAGAAGGTTAGAAAATGGTAAAACTAGGAGATGTGAAACTACTTCAAATTTTAAAGGCTGTGAAAAGTGACAGGTATACATGTATACACATCTAGAGGAAAATTGCGGAAGACAGGAAGCAGAAAAATATATAACCCAAGAATATGTATTAAAGTGTATCGATGAAATGTACCTCATCTATCTGCTTTTAGGCAGATGGTAGAAAATCGACAGCTTCTTAGCATTGCAATCTGGGACAGCTTCGCACGTGTCCAAATGTACCATCAGTAGTCACTAAGAAAATAACTAAAAGCATCCCATCCCTCATGTGCTGATGCAACTCGTTGCTTCATACTCTGAAATTACAAAATGAGCATGATCAGGTCGATTAGAAAAGGGAAAAAAATCTAGATTCTAGACTACAGTAATGCTGCTATGAAGATATCATAATCCTTGGAGCCCAACTTGAGGTATGAGAGGTACACATCATAACCAATAGGTGGCATACCCTATTGGTAATGAATAAAAATGCAAGGCAGATCATGGATTAGATGAGCTAAGATTAAAATGGAGTAAAGTCCGAACTTGATATGTGGTGAGGCAACTACTGATTGAGGGAGCATCTTAGTCTCAACTCTCAGGTCTTAAAAATCGCACATCAAGGGGAAAAGGAGACTAATACCATTTGATCAGAACACAGACGATTACATAATATGGGGAATGTTGTGCTAGATGATGCATGACATGTAGGTATGCATTGATGGTACATTTTCCACTTACATCAGGAAGTTCATTTATATTTTGATAGGATGAAATGATGAATTAACTCTGTGGATTTTGTTTTCTAAGTTATGGAATACAGAGACTTGTTACTTTAAGTTTTAAATACTGATGTGTTGCATTTTTCAAATAGAACCACCATACAAATCATTTGTAATGTATATAACATATATTTTCATATTTACTATCGAACTTTATGTGAACAACATAAGCAATGTCAGGCAAAGTCACAGACAAACAAGACAACCAACAAGCTTGCAATAGTCAGTACTCATGTAGGATGATCAATATGAACCCCATTTGAAGCACAGAACTTAGTGATAAAGGACAATAAAAGGAAGTTTAGCATTCTTGTATTGAATCGAAAGAGTAGGGTTAGGGCTTAACAAAATAGGAGAAACATGGCCAAAACTGGGTCGTTCTGGGTTTCTGGGTTGTGAACAGTGATCCGGGAACAATGTTACTCCCTCCATCCCAAATTCTTGGTCCTCTACAATTTTACGTGCAATTTTCAATGGCCTATATGGCTATATCTCTCAATGTATACAGATAAAATATGCAATATGGATCTTGTTTTGATAAATTTCAATTATTTATAAAACAATGTTTTCAAAAACATAAAAAACAATATACATTGAGAGATACAGGCAATTGAAAATTGCACGTAAAACCGTAGACAAAGGGAGTACCAATTTTATATGCAGGAAATTAAAAAAGAAAGTAGAGAAGAATAAGATAGATCTAGGAATCACTCTTAGAATTAGGCATCACACCTAGATTCCCACAGGCATCGCACCTAGGGTTAGAATTGCATCACACAACTCAAAAGAAAGCTTAAAAGCTATGCAATTTTATAAATATTCAACTCCATTATTATTGAGGCATAACATTCTTATATATAGACCAGAGACATCCTATTTTATACTACAAGGAAACTACTAAACTTTTGACTTCTAAAATCAATCTAAAGTTCTAAACCCAAATAAGACATAAGGAAAATACCAAATAAAATCACTTGACCCATAAGACGACCCATGGCCCATGGGCGACCCCCACATCCATCACATCCCAAAATTACCAAAATACCTGTTGGGATTTGTCCCACATTGGTTAATTATCTCCTCCAAAACTAGTATATGAGCCTGGGTAGCCTCTCCACTCTTTGCCAATTGGTTTGGAGTTGGATGCTTTAACATGGTATCAAAGCTAGGCTTTCGGAGGCTTTTCCCCTTTGTTTGTGCCATAGTTGCACTTTATTTCATTGTGATCCGTGTGTTCTGGATCCTTTGTTTACCTCTCCACGTGCGAGTCAGGGGTCGCACGTGCGGGGGAGTGTTGGGATTTGTCCCACATTGGTTAATTATCTCCTCCAAAACTAGTATATGAGCCTGGGTAGCCTCTCCACTCTTTGCCAATTGGTTTGGAGTTGGATGCTTTAACAATACCCAACTAGAAATACTAACCAGCAACATACTTAACCTAAATTAGACATAAATAAGACTCTACTAAGACTAAAAACATAATTGTTGAGTTATTACTTATTACAATCGCTCCCACATTAGCATGGCTTGAAACTAAGCAATTTCCAAACATGAATGCTTCCTTAATCTTATTTTTTCTAGCTCCCCTTGTGGATTGCATCACTTAGCATGTATTCAATAGAAGAAGAGGAATGTTTGCTGGAATTATTAGTAGTTGATTTCTGGAGTGCGAGACTGGCCTTGACGGCCGAAACCAGCCATGTCGGAGGCAGTAAGCCAGTACTGAAGTTTAGAAGCAGGGAGCACAAAGTAGATCTGATTCGCCTGTAATTTATCTTGTGCGTCCAAGGCCAGGATGTAGTCATCGTAGTACAAGCGGTCTGAGTTGCAGACAAAGAACTTAGAAGTAGGAGTTAGCAGCTGCGTTGTTTGGAATTTCATCTCAATGAGTTGAGACACGTTCAGGGGAATTGCATATTGGTGTAGATTCCCGTGCTGATATCACATTTGCACTGTTGGAACACCGATGATTCATCAATTCACTCCTACTTGATTTCGCAGATATTGAAGACAAACAACCACCTATCCCTAGAAATGTTGGCTGGAATTCTTAGTAGTTGATTTCTGGAGTGCGAGACTGGCCTTGATTAAAAACATAATTGTTTTCAGTCTTGTTTTCAGTGAGAGGAGCACGATCAAGAATTGTATATTGGTGTAGATCCCCGTTTGCTGATATCACATTTGCACTATTGGAACGCCGATGATACATCGATTCAGTCCTACTTGATTCCGCAGATGTTGAACACAAACAACCACCCATTTCACATAAGACGCAGCTGGCAACAAGCTTAGTGCAGTCCCACTTAGGGAGAGGAAAGAAGTAGGTACAAACACATGAAGGAGGGAATGCATAGGAAACTCACCATAGGGATGTTCATACAGAGAAGAGCTAGAGAAAATAGGAGTAGGCATCTGATTCAAAAGATAAGAAGCAATGAACACAACCTCTCCCCATAATGCAACAGGCACAAAGGAAGAAAGAAGAATAGACCAAGTTGTATCAAGGAGATGACAATGCTTTTGTACAACATGACCAGTTAGCGAGAGTGTGACACCAAAAGATTGGTGAATGGACCTATGCACAGCAAAGAAAATATTTTCCACCCAAATAGAACATTTTGACAGCACTCAAAAAGAAAGTTGGAATCATGGAATGGACATGGCGGATAATTTTGAAAAATCAGACTTTCATGTCATTTTATTAAATACATCCATGTAAACATACTAAAATTATCAACCAACGAGACCTAAAAAAAAGATAAGTGGAAGTAGTACTTTAAATAAAAGGTAAAACAACTACATTTTGCAAACAACAAACTTACAAACACTGCACTAAGAAGTACCATGGACAAAAAAAAATTCCATACAACCAAAATTAAGTAAAATTTTCAAATGCTCCCTAGATAAATGATCTAATCTAAAATGGCAAAGATAAAAGGAGGAAGAATGTTGATCTAAACTGAAAGACAACATGGTAGTGAAGTAGACTCCATAGGAACGTAGAAATTGTCTGAAACATAGAAATCACCAGCTCTGTGCCTCTGCTTCATGGACGCCCAATCCAGTACAGCAACCAAAAGAAGAGAATAGGACATCAAAACCAGAATCAGACAATTGACAGATCAAAAGAAGCTTAAGGGTAATTGGAGAACATAGAAGACATTTGAGATGGATAGTGATGCGAGGAGAATAGAACCCATTAAAACAACATGGATACATTGTAGAGGAAATACTAATGGGGGAGGCAGGCAAAACACTATCAATAAGTAGAGACACGGCAGGATTCATATGATGGAATAAATCGGCATCCAAAATCCATGTTACGGGTAAGATACTTGTGGTATAAAAACCGTGAATATATGTGACTAAGGTGGTCATCGTAGAAGCTTGTGAATGATCCACAAAGGCCTGATATTGCTGATATCAGTTCAATAAGGGAGAAGGTAAAACACTGCTGACAGGAGGAGTGCAAAGGCTGCGGAAGGGAGAGAAGACCGTTGTGGTGACAGAGAGGAGGGTTGCCGAATAAAGACTTAATAAATTTATTTCGCTGCGTAGCATGTGGAACAGATATCTGAAGTTCATACTACTTTCCAAAGTGGACCCACTATGACCCTCAAATAATCCCATTCTTTCTTTGCCGTGTCATAGTTTTAAAGGTCCATGCCTATCCTTGATTATACAGAATTATGAAACCATGTAAAGAATCAAGCATTTCCCACGGCCCATTTGGTAACAACAGTTGCATACCTTTCCGCTTTAAATAAGAGAGCACTATTGCTGATACATAGCCCCACATACCCCTACCAACCACGAAATTCTTCATAGCCCTCTGAAGGCCCAATAAAAATGAACATTTGCTGGCTACGCCTTGTAGTGAATGTACCTCCACCTCAACTAGTTGAGGTCCTCAATTTGTTTTGTAGAGGACATTTAGTAAGGGTATGAGGATAAACAACGAATCAGCCCTATGTATATGGTGACACACTCTCAGGCCAAACCAATTTGTTTGATCAGACACTAACCAAAAGCAAAGTTGTGTGCATCCAGGGTAAGTACAGAACCAGCAATTATTGCTTATTTCCCAACCGAGCTTATTTTGACATCCCTTCTGAACAATCTGAATACGTCATTATGAATAGTGGAATAATCAAGGTTCTAAAGCAAATTCATCACCACCAGTAGGAGGTACCGAAAAGAGGCTTTTCCATCAAATGGAATTGATGAAGCTTAGGTTGGAAACAGATAGTTAGAAAATGCTTCAAAAGTCCCCAGATCAAACCAGTGATTGTAATTATTCATGAGACTTTCACAGCGAAGCAACCGTTAAATTACATTAATACTCAAGGTAGCTCCGCAGAAAGTTAGAAAATGGAGAAAAAATTCACTATTACGAAATGCAAGAAATGGAAATAAAGTATGACCCATTCAGCCTAACATGGAAATGCAAACCCGGGACACTCTCGCCACCTCTGATTTAGTCACTTAGGCATTCTGCCTTTTATGGATTTCCGCCAAACATGCCTAAAATCTCAAGCTGAGCTGGAATAGAATGATATGTTGATTCGAGGCCTCACCGCCCATGCAACTATGCTCTAAGAGTTCCTGCGAGGTTCATCCCTACATAATTTTGAACTACTTAAGAGACCATTGACGTATTACTTGCAAATAAGATTATTCCAACTTCCTTAATTAGGGTTCCAAGGGAGATTTCATGATATAGTTCAGATAAATAGTACACCGAATGTTTTACCCACCCGCCTTTTCAGATTCTACTATTCCAGCATGTTGGGCTGCTATGACAGCACTTGGGCTGAGAAACAACATAAATACCAAGAGAGAAAAAAAGATGCTGAGTTACAAGCAAAGGAAAAACCCTGATTGATGCAACTGATATTTGAAGTACATCCATATGAGCTAGTCCAACAGCTATGTTTATTTCACAAAACAGTTGCCAAAAACATCAACAACAAAATTTTACACACAAGATAAATAAAAAATCACACGAACAACATTAGAAGATATCAATTAATCAACTATTAAAAGAAGAGCGAGTGGCTTCCAGGGGTGGACGGAATTTGTGGCTTCTATGTGGAAACAGATATCAAAAAGTCAAAACCAAATAATGGAGAAAATCCAGGAAATAATGCTCAAATATGGGTGGCAGAATATAAAAACATTCCCTGCATTGGTTTTGTAAAACCTAATGATTCATCACAGAAGAAGAATGGACAAAAAGGAAAACAGGAAAATCGAAAAAGAGTTGGTAAAGCAAGCAGTCACTTGCCTCATGCTTGTATTGGAAGTTGTTTCAGTTGTATTGGGCCACAGCAACAAGCAGTTTTGAATATCCAACTGGTTTTTGAGTGTACATTCCATATAATAACTGCTCCATCACTGAGACCAAGATAACTTGCATAAATCAAGAAAGTCTTTTCAAGTTTGTGCAGCAAAAGAATTTGTTCTGCCTCGGTACACCCTTAACCTCCACCAACTTCTGTGGAAGAGCAACCTAAGAGAACACCCGACGAAAACATGAAACGATCCCAAAGAAATAGTAAAAAGTCATGTCCTGGGTCCCATTTGTTACATTAGGCTCCATCCCTTTATAACCAGAAGTTTTGAAGGGCTTAAGCTTGGACGCGACCTGCTCTCTATAGGCAGGTGAGAAAGGCTGCTGTTGGCTTCTGTTCTGACAAGAATTCTTCGCCCAGACATGTATGCGAGGAACCAGCTGGAAGTCTGGCAACAAATTTGAAAAATGCTAATGAAATAATCAAACCATTATTTTTCACGCCCCTGTGTCCTGTCAAAAAGTCCCTCAATCAACATAGTATGTGTTTGAGGACTAAATTGGCAGCCCTTTTCCTTCATAATATCCACCAGTTCAGAGCATCTATCAACAAGACCCCTTTTAAGTAAGCCATCAATCAGGAGCTTCCAAACCACTTCATCATGGTTGTATCCATGGTGAAGCAAGCTACAAAAAGCTGCTTTAGCCTTTTCGATGTTGCCTTCGTCAAATAACCCACAAACAAGCAGCTTATAGCTGTCTAGATCCGGTGAAAGACCATATCGAATCATGGTATCTATCATCACCAATGCTTCCCCATACATTCCCAAACTGCAGCAACAGTCAACAAGAGCATTGTATATGTCTTCACCGGGAGATATTCCACTTTTCGTCATATGATCAACCAATCTCCAGGCTACTTCAAAGCGCCCCTCTCTGCTAAGACCTATAATGATTGCAGTGTAGGTCTTAGCATTAGGTGTGCAACCATGTTCATTCATTTTCTCAAACAGTGCCAGAGCAGTATCAAATTCCATTAGTTTCCATACATCGGCAATATTGATAGAGGTGACATTTGGATTTGATTCTTGTCCTATTCTATGTCTACTCTCATTCAACCACTTTTCCTTCATTAGATGTTTAATGAGAACTGAGTAGGTATACTGAGAAGGTTCACATCCAGCCTCAACCATGCATTTAAAAATATCAAAAGCACGATGGATCAATCCTTCTCGTGCATACCCATCTATTAATACTGTGTAAGTAATATAATCTGGCAAAACACCTTGCTCTATCATTTTAGCCATTACTTCCTCCGCTTCTTTCAACTTCCCTTGGTTGCAATAGGCAAGGAGAAAAGAAGTGTAAGTGCAAACATCAGGCTTATGTCCCAAGGACACCATTTG
>BPLS01027491.1:2204-35121 GCA_019656275.1 Rhododendron kiyosumense
GAGGGAGAGAGAGAGAGAATTTGAAGGGTTGATTGATGTATAAAGAGTCAGCCACATAAAAACCTTTCAAAACCTTCAATTTTTTTGAAGGGTTGATTGCTGGGGATGCTAGTAAAAGATATAACTGGAAAATACAAACCTCAATTAGAATTGCAAGATCAACAACGAGGCTCGTCACATATCCAAGGACAAGACTAATGACACCCCTAGCGACAGATGATGAGCCAATGTCCACATCAATCTGCAAGTAGCTGACAATACTTATTAACCTTACGGCGGATGAGCAAGAAGCAGTTAAATACGAGCACATCCAACCCTGAGGGCAATACTTATTACCCTTAGCTGACAATACTTTATTAACCTGAGCTGACTATTTGGATGTTGGTATCAAATGTCATTACCTCGAGAAAATTGTCTTGTCGAAGGTACTTGCAAGTAACTGCTTTCCCTAGTAAGCAAGCTTTTGTTCCGACTGCACGCTTTACCATCCAATATCCCTGTAAAAACCATTTGTAAGTCGAGACCGTAAGAAATTAAGCTGGATCAATAACACATGGTATTGCTACAAGCAAAGCAGTTCATACCTCAACAATACTTGGAATTAGTTTAAGTCTGGAATCCCGAAACATGTCAGACCCATCAATAAATTTACCCAGCAAAGAGTTTTTATTTACGGGCCTGTCAGCAGCATAGTAAAGAACCAGGCTGTAGTTAGGTCTTGCTGGAACCTGAAACAATGAAACCACCACAATTTCTTCCCATATCATTGACTTAAATTCGTAGCATGGAAAAGATAATAACAAAAAGAACCATTATGCATTATGTTCAATGATTATTATGAAAAGAATATCTACGCCGAAAGAAAGTCCAAGTTCATCCTGGAATTCTTTTTGCCAAAACTCCGGTACATACAAGCATAGCTCATAAGAAAGAGATGCTTTAGGACCCAAAATTTGGTTCATCTCCATTGGCATGTCCCAAATAGTCAGTCCTCTTTGACAAGTAAAATTATATATTTCTAATTTTCTGAATTATCCAAAAAAATGGCTGTGAATATAGTCAAACTCAGGAACAAAGGTGCAATGTGAGAGTATAGTGTGTTCCACTTTTAATTTGGGGCAAATCACATTAAACCTCCTTCAACTATCACCGGTTTCCAAGTTGCCCCCTAATGTTTAAACTCAAAACACTTAACATGTATTATCTCATGGCAAGAAACCCCTCCGGTTAACTAACAGTTAAGATTTTGGATGGAATATTCCACTTGAATAGTACTGGACTAGATAAATGAGAGTTCTTTAACAAAGTTAGCATTCTTTTTAATCAGTCAAGGAAAAAAAACTCTCAAGTCTTATCTCACCGCTTCAAATCTGTAAAACACATCGACACCACCATCACGCCACCGACACCACGGCAACCTCCATATTCTTTCTCCTCCTCCACTCCGTCAATTCCCCCTCTGCCGCGTATCCAATATCACTCAGGTCAACATCAATTTTGGGGGAAAGCAGAACCAATCGGTTGGTCACATAGAATTTCTCCTTGATCTTTCAAGTAATCCTTGGCGTTCATAATATTCTCCCGCTCCGGCTGAGACTAAAGCCCTGGGGCTGCTTCTTCAATTTCCGGCAGAGCGGCATTCTTTTCCCGTTGCTTTTCATCTCTCTGCCGCTTGATTTCAGTGACTAAAGGGTTGAATGCGACGGGCTAACGGAAGTCGGCTACTGCAAATTTGTTATCAGCGGAGAAGTTGGAGGGTGAGGTGGCGTTGGTGGGATGGGTTTTTGTGAGAGTGGGAGATTAGGAGTAGTACAGATACTGCGCAATCTAGAGGGTTATTGAAGTCTTGCTCCCCATCTCATGAGAGAGAGAGAGAGAGAGAGAGAGAGAGAGATTTGTCAATGTTGTTTAGATCTGAATTATGTAAGAGTTTCAGTGAGAAAAATGGAGGATGGGCTTCTCCGAAGCATTGGTTGAACGGGAAAAAAATAAATTGAAATTTTCCATCAACGGCGTTTAGCCCATTTTTTTTATCAGAGAATACATGAGGGGGTTTAAGTGTCCGAGTTTAAACATGAAGGGGTAACTCATAAATGGGTGATAGTTGAGGGGGGTTTAAAGGAATTTACCCTTTAATTTGAATATAATAATTGCACCTCATAAAAAAAGTTGGCATTCCCAGAGCAGACCAAGTCCAATGCTGCCTGGAAAGTGGATTGTTCTGGTACTAGAACAGAAATGGGAACAATAGGGGGGCTTCTATAGATTTTAGTAATACTTACTGCTTTCAAATGATTAAAAGGTTAGGATTCCCAGAGGGGACTAAGTCCAATGTTATTGTTCTGCCGTTCCAGTACTAGAACGGAAATGGAACAATAGGGGTATGCTTCTATATATAGATCATAATACTTACTGTTTTCAAATGATAAACATCGAATAAAACAACATAATTTTTTCTAATATTTTCTTTTAAAACACCTTTGGAGGAGTATTTTGACCAATTTTTTTTGGAACTTTTTGTCTGGCAAAGCTATGCTTTCTCTAGATCATTTTTTTGTGATAAATAGGACCAACTGTGAAATCCCTATGGTAGTAGCGTTTCTAGCAACAGAGGGACTAACATGGTGCACAGCCACAGACCAACTTCTCCATCTTCCAAAATTACTCGCCTTTCCCAACTATATTTTCACTGACTTAAATACTCGGACCTATTTTGGACCCAAGGCATCTTCTATCACGTGCAGTTCTCCGGAGGTGTCAATTACACCGGATGACTTTTCTTTAACAGCAGTGCTAAAGTTTAAGGAGATGAAACAGGTAGGCGGTAGCTTTCAGATTGAAAAACTGTGGAGCACTCCATTGGGTACAAACCAAACATTATTATTCCCAGCAAATGCATGGTAACTCACAATATAAGTAATTACTATACAGGAGAATCAAAAAGATTTCTTAAACATACCTCAAGATTAACAATGAGGACGAACGGGAGTTTTTTACCAGCTTCTGACTGGATAAGAAGAAAGAATGTTACAAAAATATAAGGACAACCTTCCAAAAGATTAAAAGATCATAAGCCCCAATACATTCAAATGACATACATGTGTTTTCAAATAGGATTGAAGCATTTCTCACGATGCTAGAAAAAATGTGTCCATAGTTTCAGGAGGCTTTCTTAGGTACAAGACTATAAAATAATGAGGAATTAAAAAACAGCTAAAAAGTATGAGTAAAGGCTATGAATAGTTTGCCAAAATGTGATTCCATTTGTCAGCCAAAAAGTGGCACCATATGGTATGTGGAACATACAATATCATAGGCCTGGCTACAAAAGTTGGAATAAGTGAATCACATTAACATTGCGGACATATGGCAGCAAAACATTTGAATGAGATGACATACACCTTTATTTCTCCAGAGTTTCACCCATAATTCAAAGAGAGATGGACTACATCCTTTACCTGAACAAGGGAACTGGGATGCAATGCAACCTTACTGATGCAATTTTCAACTTTAAACCAGTCAACTGCAATAAGCTGTAAAAGTGGATCTCCACCCTTTACCTGAAAGGGACATACAATCGAGTAGACATTCAAATCCTTATCAATTCAAGTAAAGAGACTTTCTAAAATTTTATTCGTCAAAGAAAACGAAAAAAAGATTCCCACAGTAAAGTTTGCCAGAATCCAAATAGCACCCCCTTTAGCTGAGGGGCAAGATATTTTGCACCAAACTCATACCGTCATCAGCTCTCTCAAGCTTTTGACAATTGACAAGCGACTCAATATACTTCAAATTGGAATAGGCAATTAGATATTGGATTACAGTTATAGCTAATTCAAAGAGAGAAAAGAATAAGAGAAAGAGGAGGAATATATGTTGTACCTAAACATGGGAATTTTCCAAGAAAGAAGAAAATGGGAGGAAAAGACAGACTTCATACTTTTCAGAGTGAAAATAAATTTCTGAAACCACTCCTCTCTGACCTGTTATCAAACTGGTGAAACAATTCTGACGTCAACAAATACCCACCTTAGTGTTATCTTTCAAATACGTCTTCCCTCTGATCATAAATGCTGCACCGCTTGGAGATGTCCAACAATTACTATCTGTCTCATCCTTCCCTTGGTGAAAAGAACCATGATAATGTCTTGGATCAAGAACGATAGGAGGCACTCTTGAATCTAATTCCTGATTCAAATCTGGACCTGTATTGAAGGATAGGCAGAATATAAAGCAGATTATGTGAGGGGAAAAGCTATTACAGATCTCAGTACTACTTTGAAGCTTTGTGTTCCTAGCACAATACATAAAACCGAAGAAAGAGGTCTATTTTTCCTTTTATACACATCTACTGTATTAACATGTCCTGCCAGAAATATCATCTTTGAAAATAAACGGAAACCACAAGATGAAGAAATCATACGAGGAATACTCGATTGCACACTGGTCCAATTCTTTCTAAGGTTACAAGTATAAACCCTACAAGTAAAAACATGAAATCTTGGTAAACTATCAGACAGTCATGCCCTGAATACATGCATCGGTTGTCAAGTTGGATATAGGATGACCAAGTGATTTTCTGCAGTAAGGTTACCGCCTCATTAAAAACCTTTTTGCCATACATTTGATAGCGACATAAATGAATACAGATGGTCAGACAAAAGGTGCATAATCAGTATTTTCCAGTTCAACAATACACTGTTGTGAGTTTACTAGAGAGGAGGGGACCTGGAGTTTGCTTCAAAGCCAAGCTTGCGATAGCCCATGAGATGTTCTTCAGCTTCACCTTTTTGTGCTGATAGAGTGAATTAATAGGTTCAAACTGAGATACCAAGTCTTCGGTGTAAACATCATTGAATCTAGTTCGTTCCTCAAAACCTAACAGTTCCCAAGCTGCAACAAAGAGAAAGAGGAAAGAAGGCAAACCTTGCCATTAAATTGTTCTCCGTTGTCACTATCGTCATCATCAGATGACGAATCAGCAGATATTGCATCATAGAACTCATCAGCACCATTTGCATCTTCATGGTCGCTATTCGATGAAGAAACGTCAAAAAACTTCGAACGGAGAGAGGTGGATAAAAATTCAGATGCGAGTGACGGATTTGCTCCAATATATTCTTTTAAACCTGGGCAAGTCACAAGCCAGTAAAATTTGACATTTCAGGAGAAAAATTAGGGAAAAAAAAGGTTTTACCATGACACAGCTTTTATGTTTCATCAGTAATTCAAAAACATGATCTAATAACAGATATAACATGGCTTAAAAACACTTTCCCCTGTTGACATATAATGATGATCGAGGAGTCCGGTCGATCCGTAATCTCATCGGTGCTGTCATTAAAGTTGTCTAACACAAGTAGAAATAAAAGGAAATCTCAGAACCTCAATTCCAAACCATACGACTTACCTAGTTTGCTTCACATTCATACAACCAGATTTCTCCGTCAGTTATGTATATGCCTTACTTTAATAATCAAAGTTGGTTGGTTCTCAAAAATGAGTGACGAAGAACCCCGAGCCATCATCAAAACTAATGGCCAATCAAGGTGAAGAAGTTTGAACCCACGTAACGCGAAGCGGGAGCAGGGGCAGGGAGTGGAGGCACCTAGAAGCTCATAAGATTGGGAGCGCCTAAGGAGCGCATATAGGTTATGTATACATACGTATATGAAATATCTTTAGATACTTAACTATTGAAGGAAAAGTGATACTTATTGAGAATTTTCCCGATCTTAAAGGGTAATTATTGAAAGTTAGATATTTTCAATTTGAGAAACTTCTTGACTTACGTGATTTCATATTCTTATTTCCACAGTGAATTCCCTTAAAAGTATGAGAATAGCTGCCTAAATGGCCTGATAAGCTCCCATCTTAGTAAGGAGTGAGCTCCCGTCTCGAGGAGATTGAGCTCCTGTCAAGCTCCCATCTAGGGAGTGGCGATTCGAGCTCCCGTCTTGAGAGCACACTCATTTTAGAAGGATCCTGCTACTAAGGTTTAAAATTCCTCTTACCATCAGAGAGAAGGTCAACTTAGCCTATCTGGCATCAACCTTGCATCTGATAAGCTAAGATAAAATGCCTTCCACAAATAAATGGGTACTTATTACTAGTTGTGGCCATGTATCTGTGGAGGTCATAGAATTAACTGTTTCAAGCAGTTATAAGGAAGGTGGAAGAAATGACAAATATACCCCAACAGCTACTTCAAAGACAACACATAAAGATACCACAGAAAACTGGTATAGCCAATCTAGTATATCAGCCATGTTTGGAACATCTAAAGAAAATTAAGCGTTCCACAGAAATACAAAAATCACAGTTTCAGTTGTTTGAGGCCACATATTTCGTGACTTCACAGTTTTAGTTGTTTGAGGCCACGTATTTCCTGACTTCAGAACAGTCCTACTTTCTACCCTACAGAAGTTGGTGTAAAAGAAATGACCCACCTGCCACTTGGCTCAAAAATGCGTACGAAACAGTCTTTTCGAACTTGGACCATTCATGATTCTTCCCCCAACAACCACCAACAGGTTGTATCTCTACCATTTGCATTACAAGACATCTTGCACTATGTGGCGAGTGGGTTACGTTCAAACTTCTGATCTCCCATGTTGAAGCTACAATAAAAATATATTAAATGTTAGCAACAACAAACAATTTAGCCTCAAAAAATACACAGATACCAGATATGCACACACAGAATCAGTAGTAATTTATGAAAGTACTTGACACACAATAAGAATTGTCAACTATAAATTGAAGAAACAAGAAATAAGACGTAAGCTGAAAAAACGCGGAAGCTATGAAACAATTTCACAAAATAAGTAACAACTAAAAATATATCAAGCTCAAAGTACCATGTAGATTTGTAAAGTTGTACTCCAAAGTAGTATAACAAATACCCAAAGAATGTAAGTACAGACATTCAAGTGCAGACCCCAAAGCCATCTGTACTTGCTGTCTTACTCATAGCAGCTCTGAAATAAGATTCATTTAGGAGTGCGCTACCTCCCCTGAACCCCTCAATCACCAACTCAGACTCTCTCCGGCAGCAACTTCCACTGACCACATGCCCCACTGCCTTTTCCAGAGCCTCGCGATTGACCCACCAGTTCCAACTTCAACCTTCCTGAATCCTTACCTCATCTTCCCACTCCCACCCCTTGCATGTCCCTCATCACCCAATTCTGATGCAATCAAAATGCATTAAGGAATCTAAAATCACGAGAGAGAAATAAGAACCCCAACCTATGGCTTGGGGCTGGTCCTGAATCCTGAATATTTTGAGCCCCTAGGTGAATTTGTGAAATGGGACCCTATCTATTTTGTTAATTGAATGAAAAATTATATCACTATAACAAGTTTAAAAGTAAATTTTAGTTTTCTCGTTTTATATTTTAGCAAAATTAAGCTTGTAAGAAAAATTCAAAAGAAACACTAAGGCTACAATATTTGAAAGAAAAAACATGTAGTATATTTTCAATTGCAACATTTGTCTATAACTACTAGTTCTGTTAGTAAGGGACAACATACGCGCATTGCTGGTGCAGATTTTGTTGGGGTCCACCCATAGTGGTGGGTATTTTGGTAATACCCATAGTATTTGGGTGGGTATTTTTGTAATTTCCTTGGAGCCCTTTTATTCCCTCCTTTGTAGATGCTAGTGTATGTGTGTGACTGTGTGAGAGAGAGAGAGTGAGAGAGAGAGTGAGAAAAGAGGCAGGAGAGGAAGAGAAGGAGAGTGTGCGGTTTCATTGTAATCAAGGTGAAATGGTGAGATTAGTCGAGTGATTGAGGCTCCTACTTGTAATACTTCGATTATAGTGAAGATTTTCCCCTCCCTGTGGAAGTAGGTCCGACGTAGGCCGAACCACGTATTTTCTTGTTGTGTTCTCTGTTCTTCTTTGCTGCGTTTTTCTCTGTTGACTGGCTGCGTTCGTGTGCTTGAGGTGTTGACCATGTTGTCGTTCTGTTGTTGGGTGGTTGCTGGGCCGTTCCACAACAGATTTAGCTCAAAAAGCTGAGTTCCTTAAGCTCTTGGTGTAGGGTTCAAAACCCAGCAGCTCCAAAATCCGTGAAGAAAAAGCTTTTAACCATTCAACATTAAAAACAAAGAGAACACAAGAAGTTTTGAACTCAAAACCTGCTGTGTACACTTTAACCACTTACAGCAGATCCATCATTGAAAGCTTTAGAAAATTCCGAACCAAATACAATTTATTACTTCTTCCAAATGAAGGCCCTACTTTGGGCCAAAATTGGTGCACTAGGCTTACTCTTAGAGGGCTTATGCCTAGGACTGGGCCTGCTAGGGTTGTCCTCAGGGTTAGATAATAGAGAGAACACCGGAACTTTTCCCAAGCTATTCATTATTCTTCCATGCAAAAAACTTCCTATGATAAGAACACAATGCTTAGTTATATGGTCATAGACTAAGTCTACTAGTACACTAAGCCCACCAATAGGCCTCTTAGGCATAAACCCTTGTTATGAAGGGCAAGGAAAATCCTACTGCATCACTTGAAACCTGCCATTGACTTGACCATCCACCGGCCACCTCCCCTATCACATTCACCATTGCTCCCCTCTCATGTAGCACTGCTGCTCCTGTAAAACCATAATCTCATCTTTCTGGAAAAGCCAACTTTTTGCAAAGGTGGCAAAAATTATTCATGAGCCATCTACCAACATGAATACGGGAGCTATCACTCGGCTCATCTCTCTCTCTCAACATTATAGAAGGCAAAAAACTGAAATCAACAAAAAAAGGGAAATAAAAAACAGTGAGGGTTTGAGAGACCTTTTGCTTTAAGACAATACAAAACTATGAGGTAAACGAGTCACTTACTAGGTACAACGTTTCTAATTGATTCCAAACAACAAAATTTAGGCAAGCTATAGAAAGCAATTAAAAACATTAAGTTCCTGAGCGAAAGCAAATATTTCAAAAGCCAGTCTTACGATTAATTTCTGTACGTCGGTATCCTGGTTTTGAAGGGCATTTCTTGTGTCCAGTAGGAAAGTGCAATATTGCTGCATCACATACCCCAGTCAGTGAACATACATGAAAAAGATAATTCCATCTCAACGCAAAAGTGCAGATCAGACGAAGAGGTTCACATGTTAAAGGCATTATGAGAGCCTAGACTTACATAAAAACACCAATAAGAACACCAAGAATTGAAATAAGGTTTGGGCTGTCATAGTGCGTAGAATGAAAACTGAGTTTAACATGATCAACCAAAACAACTACCGACAGTCTTCCTAAATTTCACGACACAAGATAGTACTATCATGAACTATAAATGAATCCTAAATAACATGAATCTGACAAACAGCACGTGCAAGCCTTTCTGGCTAATAGGACACCAAAGTGCAGAGAACTGATCATTGAAGCCAAAGGTATAAGTTTGTGAATAGGATCAACCGTAAACCCTAGAGGCCTAGTGTTCAACTCCTGCTTGCAACACCTATGCTGACCAGGCATAGGTATCCGGTGTTCTGACATGCCTTGGAGGGCTCCCTCGTCACCCCCAGAGAAAAACGAAGGAAAAAGAAGCTAGTTACAAAACACAGTGAGAGAGAGTTCCTCCACTTTTCAACCAGCAAGTTCAAGTGCCAGAACATGTAAGAAATCAATGGTAGATAAATGGCAATATGCCTTGACTTGTTAAACACGAGCTATAAATACAACCCAAAAGAAAAACATGCATGGGGGTTAAAGGCATTTCTTTCATAGTTTGAAAATCACCAACGCATGAACTCGTCGTTAATTATCCACTCCTGACCAAATAATTATCAAGTGCGCACCATAGCTTGTCCAAATGTTAATTGTTCTCCTCTTAACCAACCAATTTTCTAATGTATTCACCTTGATCAAAACAAACAACCTTACACCTCCCTAGAAGAGACACGAGCTCTAACATTCTACCAATGTGCTACAGTTGGAAGACACCTTCCTTATTTTCTGATTCACATATTTGACTTTAAAAACTTTGGATAAGTTGAAGTATGTAAAAACCAAGGGAATAAGGGAAGCCCACTGTACACCAAATAGGCTAACAATGATAAGACTCATACAGTCCTGTGTACCAAAAAGATCAATCATATCAAGAACTTGATCAAGGGAGGGATACTGTGCTCCATGTCCCAATAAAAAGCAGTAAAGATAGACCTCATTAGATGATGAGAATATTCTCAACTAAGTAGCACGGACATGGACATGCGACATGACAATGTCGCTCTAGCAAATTCCCAACAAATGGAGGAACCGACAAATTGGGGATGCGTTAAATAGTATATATTCGTAGTTCTATTAGATAAGTATGTTTATCACCATTCAAACTTTTTACTACATCATTCACAACCATAGTGTTTCATTCAATATGTCACAATACACTATCAAACATCATTTCTCATTACAAAAAAAGAGTTCCCTAAGTTTTACTAGAGCCTACAAGTGTCCAAAAATGTTCATAGATGTGGAAACTTTATATCCCATCCAAAAGCTTAAGCTATTAGGTGAAAGAGATCCCAAATATATTAAGGGATCATCCATTCCATACCCAAGCAATGTGAGATTGGATTTCCTTAACAATAGAGGCAATTGAAAAGAAAAAAAGGTCACTCTTAAAGCATCCAACTCAAAACCAATTGGAAATGAGTGAAGAGACCGCCCGGGCTCATATACTAGATTTGGAGGTTATAATTAACCAATGTGGAACAAACTCTAACACTCCCCGCACGTGGAGAGGTAAACAAAGGATCCATAACATTGAGATCATAGCAAAACAAGGTGCACTTATGGCACAAACAATGGGGCAACAAATCAAGGAAGTCTTGTCTAAAAGTCTCCAAAAGTCTAGCCCTAATACCATGTTAAAGCATTCAACTCAAAACCAATTGGCAATGATTGGAGAAGCCGCCCAGGCTCATATACTTGATTTGGAGGTTATAAGTAACCAATGTGGATAAAGCTCTAGAAGTCACTTCTAATTTGAGCATTGGACACATGTCATGAGTGTTGGGGTAGAAACTCTCCAAACACCGGCCACTAGTTTAAGCTATACTAAGAAATTCTGAAAGCAGTTGCCCCTTAGTCATCAGTGAAGACAACCACCAATTAAACAAAATTGTTGTTGTCGTAGATCGGACCATACTGAAGCATGGTTGACAATAACATGGTATAATGGAGAAAAGCATCTTGTTAAAAGCATTCAACTCAAAACCAATAAGCAATGAGTGGGGAGGTCGCCAACCCCCATATCCTGATATTGGAGGTTATAATTATCAGATGTGGGACAAGCTCTAGCACACCCATGCTCCTGCAACCTCTGATTCAGATGTGGAGAAGTAAACAAAGAATCTATAATCTAAGGATCACTATGAAACAAGGGACAATAATGGCACAACCAACGAGGCAATAAATCAAGAGTCTTGTCTAAAAGTCTCCAAAAGTCAAGCACCGATACCATATTAAAGCATCCAACTCAAAACTAATTGGCAATGAGTGGAGAGTATTGATAGGTTTGTATGCTCGTAATTATCCAACCTTAGTTTGGGAATTGTACAAGATAATATAATAATTTTGGAGGTTATAGTTATCTGATGTAGGACAAGCTCTAACACAACTAAAATATTTTTGGGTATGTACGGCCAATGATAAATGTTATGCTGAAGTGGAGAGATTTTTTTTAGGAAGCACATTGCAAAAAGTCGAAGATAAAAATGAAATCTCTGATGCATCAAGCTATCATTATATGTGCATGCAGATTGAATAAAAAGAAATCTAAAACCATAGGATAAATTGAAGCCCCTTACTATATGTTCCATCTTGTGCACGAAACCATTGTCTCGAGAAGACAAAATCTCGTCTAGAATGCCACCTGCAGAAGGTATCCACCATGAGTTAATGGCAAAAGAAAATGGCCATTAAAAAAAAATGGCAATAGAAAATGAGATAAATTAAGAACAGCTTCTATTGTAGAAGGAAAAACAGATTACCTAAATTTGTCAATCTGTTCAAAAATTGCATCATTCTCATTCAAAGAAACAAAAGAAAGACCTAGCTTGTGCGGGTCATACCAAAATCGAATTTGATTTCATCTCAAAAAGGATATACAGTTTAAAAGACTGTTATATGGATATAAGTTGGTCAACTACCAAAAAAGTTGGGTTTGTCCTTGTTCAGCCCCAATACTAAGAGGGATGTGAGAGAGAGAGAAAGAGAGAGTAAAGCCAAAGATTGGAAACTTGATATGAAGATAAAAAAAAATTAAGGGACATAGGAAATGGACGGCTTTACCTCCTTGTGGCACTCGAGAGCAATTTTAGTTCTTTCACAAAAGAGAATGCAGGACAAATCCAGATGTTATATCCAGATGCACCTAACGATTAAGAGTTTATGACTAGGGCTATAAATGAACTGAGCCGTTCACGAACAGTACGAGGTTCGGCTCAGTAAAAGCTCGTTCAAATTCGACTCGTCTACTAAACAAACTGAACCTGAACCTCAATTTTAGGCTCGTTCTATAAATGAGCCGAACCCGAGCTTAATAGTATTCGGCTCAGTTAGGCTCGTGAACTTGGGGTCAAAATATAATTAATAATACTTTAGGGTTTTATCTGTTAATATTATATATATCTTAGGGGTATATCTATAATTTAAGTATTACTTTTACAGAGTAATCTAGTATATTGTCGATATACTCCATACAAACGATGCAACTTCAATAAGTTAGGGTTTCTTTTACCCACCGTTTCTCCTAAGCCGCTCTTATACATCATCACTCTCTGCCTCCTCCACCGCCTCTCTCCATCATCACCTCCTCAACGTCGCCTCTCTCATAAATATGTATGTATAGGTTTTCGTATTGATGAATAGGGTGTGTGGTGATGTTGCAATTTATGTGGACTTGATGTTGCAATTTATGTGGACTAGAGTTTTTGATCTGGATCTGGATCGCAGAACCTGACGACTTCCCTTGGCTGTCTGAGCACTCTCTTTCTCAAAATCTTACTAGTATCTATTTTCCCTTTTTTCTCCCCTTCATCTGTTATTCAAATGTATTAATACATATTTGGGCGTTTTCCGAAAACCTTTTGTTTGTGAATCGTTTCATTCAATATGAGTGTTCTTTTTGATACTGTACTGATCTCTTATTGTTTGTTTCAAATGGTTTTTTTTTTTTAATGAGAATTTGACAAGGATTTGTATCTGTATTTTTGTTTCCAGTTGAAGCTGTATGTGCATTTTTGTACTCGTTTTATTCGCATGAGCCTGAATTCGAGCCTGAACTCAAGTCTGAACCGTATTTGAAAAAAGAATTCGAGCCTGAATTGGGCTCGGTTCGGCTCGTTTAAGTCTAACGAGCCCTAACGAGCCGAGCTCGAGCTTTGAAAATTTTTAACGAGCCGAACTCGAACTCCATTGTCCAGGCTTGAATCGAACTCGAGCCGAACTCGAGCCTGACTTACCCCTTATCGAACTGATCCCGAATATCACAAGGTTCGGCTCGTTTACACCCCTATTTATGACCATCAACTTAACGTAAGGACAAATCAACTCAATCTCCACGATATCAAAATGCCCATCCAATTCAGAAAATGGTAACCATTAAACACCGCCAACCCAAGACAGTGAGGTTCCCCATCCCAATTATCGGGTACACCATGAGGAATGCAGTATTAACAGTATTTTACATGAAATCAAAAGGCTTTGGATGGAAGAAAAATGCTCTAGCACATTCATAACCACATTATATAACTGATAATTAACTGTTCATACCAGAAAATAGGTAGACATGTGTAAAATCATTACCTAGTTAAATGTCTGGGTTCATATGTACCATAGAGAACATCAAAATGACCATCCAATGACTCAACCAACTCCAAATCACCTGTCAACATATCCCACCTGCAAAGATAATCATTAAGATATAGCGGGCTATAGTTATGCAACAAGAGCATGATCTCTGCATCTTACTCATATCTTTGATGTCGGTCAACATTCATAAACACCTCAAAAACAACATCCGCACTGGCATCAACAACACCAACAGCCTTCACAAGAACAGCTCTACCATTCTGCAAAAAATTAAACTAAGCTTCAAGCAGAACACTAACGGAATCACAAAATCTTCAAAATTTCTCCTACTCCAATCCAAAGCAATAATGGGAATTAATCTCATAAAAGACATCACATGAAAATAGAAAGAAGTGTAACATATGAAGTATGAACACGCAGGGGTCAACAGATTAGCACATATTGGTGAGAAGACTCAGAACCCATGCAGTTTTATATGCAAATTTACAGATGCACCAAACTAATTTTCAATTTTTGGATTAGCATTTCAGATAACAGAGGACAATGAATGGTTTTCGGGCAATATTGTAAGAAGAAAGAGTTATAGAAAGTGCCTAAAGTTCATATTGCAACAGTGGGATGTAGCTTTCGATAGCCTCCTCTTGGGTCCTAGAAAATGCATATCAAAGGTACTAGTACATTCAAACGCAAAACCACACCAATGTTTCATGCAATGAAGCAAGGATACGTATTAGGGAATGGCATACGAACATTGTATGGATATGCGTTATGGGCCTTACGGCAAAACCTAAAAAAGTAGGATATAGATACTGCAACAATATGCTGTTTCAATAATATGCCAATACCTTTCTTTAGTACAGTTCCATGCATAAAACTGAAACCAAAAGCTAAAGATAATTCATTCAGTAGTCAAAATGTAGAAACATGAAACATTTTTTGCTGGTACCATAAATGAAAAAAATTAGTATGTACTATTTTTTGTCGTCAGAAGCTCCAATAGATCCTAATAAAGCTTATTGTTGAAAGAATATGTAATTAAAGGCAACACAAATCAAAAACAAAAGCAACAGAAAGAGGAGGGAGGCGGAAGGGCGCAGTAGCAGCAAACAGGTATAGAAAACCCTAATATCAGAGATTCCTTCCACCATAGCAGACCCACCAGGGCCACCACATAATGTTCCTCATAATAAAGAAAGACAATAAAAAAACATTTCCTCTTTCTTTCCTAAAAAAAAAATTTAAATACTATGCCCATCTCTTACGCCAACCAAAAACTTGAATCACCATGTGGCTGCTAAAGCAAGCTAAGCTTCACATGGCCCTGAGGAAGCAAAAAGAGCATCATTGAAAACTGATACCCTATATCGAACGGTTGCTTATGCAACAACTCATATAAGTCTAGAACGTCTTTAGTCATTTGTTTGTTCCTTGTCAGTTATTAGGTCTTTGAAGGGGAAAATGATGCATATACCAAGTTCTTCAACCATGCAGTTCTAGAGGAATCATCCATTTTTATTTCACAATGTATCTAGGACACAGATGAAAGTTAACCATGCTTGACTGACTAAAGTACAAGCCAGATTCATTACTAGCTTCAGAAGGAGATTTCAGCCACTGTGACAACAGCTTCCAATCCAACCATTAACACAGTCATTGACCATGAGTTAGAAAGTAGATGAAAATCTTCAGGAAAAAAGAAGAAGAAAGAGCCTAGTCTAATCGTTTCTGCAGCAAAGAATGAACAACAATGAAAAGTTAGAAAGTAAACACTCGATAACTTTGCAAAGGTCACATTATATATTCCCTCTCCTTATTGTTCAAACAAAAAATGAAGATAAAAAACAAAAAATGAAGATAAAAAAAAAAAAAACATGAGGAGGCCACTGCGTGTTAGAATTTAAGGAATTAAGGTACCTTAGATTTAGCAACATCCTCAAAGATTCTAATACCTGAAACATAAACCAACACAAATATGAAGGCAACCCGGTAAGATTCCAAACAAAGACATATAAAAAGAGGTGCTCAGAGAGGAATGCAATAATGATGGGGCCAAATCTTAATTAACCCATTGTGGGATTGACTGTACTGCAAATCACTCCCCTTTTAACCCACTGTGGGCCAAATCTTAATTAACCCACAGTGGGATTGACTGTACTGCTAATCACTCCCCTTTTAAAAATAAGCAAACCACCCTAATATGGTTTTGGAATAATCTGCACTAATAACAATGTCAACATCATAATGACCATAAAACCCTCATTGTCGTGTTCCTCCCTTTCTATTTCTCTTTCTCGCCTGGGTTATAGATAATATGTTACCACATTTTAACCCAATTTAACCATGTGTAAATAAGAAACATAATTTCTGCATAATCACAAGCTAAGGTTTTTTAATATATGGACACTCTGATGAAGGATGGATTGAGGGATGAGAAACCAACAAAAAGGAAGATAAAAAAGATAAAGTTCCGCTAAGTGATGCCATAACATAGAGTTTAGAATTGGAGGGGCGGGGGGGCAGGGTGGGGGGTGAGAAATAAGAAACCAGTAAGCAGCAATCCAGCACAGAGTTAATGGCTGACATGTTCTAACATGGAAACAGCTTCTTAGGCCATGGGAATGAGAATGTGATAGTAAATCTGAATGCTCATAACCCAACAAAACCAAACGATGTGTTGGGTCCCAATACATTAGGGTCCACAGCTAGATGTAGCAATCTTCATTATATCTACACAGGATTTCAATCCAAGATAATGGCAAAGACAAAAAGAAAGAAGCTGCATATAAATGGCGCCAGATACGTAACTCTTTGTAACATAATGGCAGATTAAAGGTCGACACATGAAAACACAGCCTACATAACCTGTCTATAAATGAAAAGATTTAACCTGTCATAGGTATGGGTACAAAATGTCCTTTTTTTTAGTTAGTGATAAATGCTGACAAATGAGTGGTATGGATCTGAGCTGATCACATGGCTTCAAAGGTTAAGGATGCCAGTTCTAACAAGACACTGTTTATTAGGTGCAACTGGAATGTAACACCAGGTAACCCGAAAGACGGTACAGCAAGGATCAACAATTTGACACCATTACAAAACAGATTGAACCATTTCCTTGATTACCCATATCTCAACATTACAGGACATCAATAACAGAACTCAGTTTCTAGACCAACCCTCAATTGACTTATAAGCACTAGAAACTCCACACAGAAAAGACAACCACCATAACTCACTCAAATTGGAGTGCACCACACACTTTGAAGATTGACAATGCCATGCAGCTATGAAGTTAAAGCATGAAAAAATACAAAACCTCAACATGACAAATAGAAATTAATGTTGAGGACGCAGATTAACAAAGGGGAACAAATGATATAAAGTAAAGAGCCAACCAACCATAGATCATCTGAGATGAAAAGATGAAAAAGATACCATTCACAGTCCGGACACATTTCCACTCATGTGCTTCTATCACATCACCACCATCTCCATGCAAGTATCCATCTAATCCAGCAGTTCTGCTCAAATTTGAGGATTTGCGTAAAAGACTCTCCGGTCCTACATATAACAGGGAACATGCTTTCAAAAATCTACTAATTCAACCAAAATTGATGTACGTTTGATGAAGTATCAATAAAGAATCAAACATGTTTCCACATAGAATGTACAAGACAATGTCACATCACACGACATAAATTTTTACACAAAATTACATATGCAAAAATCTTTCAGGCCTATCCACTAAGCATATCTCATACCATCTCACCTTGTCCAATATTTATTAGATTTCTCAACCCATGTGCTACACGCCTTACTCTTGGTTGATGTTCAAGATTGATCCTTCATAAAGCAAAATGAGAGTGAAAAGATGATATTATCAAATGTCATCAAACCTAAAAAATTGCAAGAAACTAAATGACCATCACTTCCCATACTATAATTAACTGCAGGAAGGCAAATGGGCCACTCAACTCCTCATCAACATACATTAAATTTCTTTTTATCAACAATGTGTGCGACAATTTATTCTATCCAAATAGAGAAAGCATACTCAGTTTCCATGTTCAATTTGTTTCTTGCGCTAGCACCTCTTGAAAGCTCATATTCAGCCTGCAGCAGATAAACGAATTTTTGAAATTATTGAACTACAGGTAAAATGCCTCAAATCCCAACTATTTTAGTTGGAAAAACCAGTATCAGTAGGATACGAATATAGTTTTTGAATCTTAACTTTCTCAATTTGGTAAACCCCCAGTATAAGTACAATGACAAACTGAGTTGTACTATGAATCAATAGTCAAAAAAAAAAGTTTTTCATGGTAGAAGTGAAAATAATTGTAAGCAGCGAAAAGTGAAAACTAACGAATTATTAACCAAGATACAGATATAGAATGATAATAAAAAATTTAGGGAATGTAAAACTATATTCGTAGAGAACTTCAATTCAATAGTTAGAGTGATGAGGTTAATTCTTTCGTACTTGTTGCTTGGCATGATCAAATGCCTCAATCCATTTACGAGCATCTCCAACTTTAGCACAAGCAATCTTGCAGCACCAGAAATAATTAAGTGTGAGAACATCTACAGCACAAGACAATGTTTGAACTTCAAATGACATATAACACGTAGGTTATGTATAACCTACATATAGATATAGTGTGAGAACATCTACAGCACCAGACAATGTTTGAACTTCAAATGACATATAACATGTAGGTTATGTATGACCTACATATACATATATATACACTCAAATATATAATAGATGTATTATAAAATAAGCATCAGGCACAGTTTCACTGAAAATACAGTAAACCTAACACAGTAGCATAAAACCAGTCAACCAAGCTAACTCATACGTTGAACTAGGATGCCAAGGCAGCTAAAGTATACAAAAACAAACAAATATTTATTCCACCACTAAAGAACACTGGAATAACTCAGACAATCGAACATGAATAATGATTTATAGCATCATTAGAGCAAAAGTAAATGAGAAATTAGAATTGTGCTTACTTCTCCCTTCTTGCTTTCATCCAGTCGATTGCGAAACCGCAGAACATAAAGATCCTAATAAATATAACAAGAATCAACGTAAACTTTGTTTGTGCTTTAAAGCAAAAAAAAAAAAAGCACTAGCAATTGCAGTGGTCCCGAAATACTACTCACTAGAAGGAAGCATCTACTCAAGAATAAAAGGAAAATCAACTAAAAACACTTTCTTAATTGTAAAATGCAGGGAAGATACATATAACTTACGCCGTCATTGACTTTTCGACGTCCTAACTCTTCCACCACAAGTGTGTGCCCAACGACCCCCCTCCTGATGGGTTTCTGCACCAAGAATTTGCCAAAGAAAACACTCAATCTAGAAATCAAGCGTTAATATTGTATATTACCCAAAAATTTGCCAACTCTACTCTATAATTAAGTGAGATCTACACACAGAATCTATTACTACTTGTGAGCAAAAAAGAAAGCATAATAAATGACTAAACAAATCTATCTCCAGTGCTTATGGTTCCAGCAAAGATTACACAAATAGCTCCATAAAATGTTGTCAGTTGTCTTGCACGCTGAACCCACAATAGACTGTTGCAGCAAGCCAGCGAGGTACTTGATCATGTAGTACCTTCTTCTGAATAAGCAAACTAAACCTTCCAATTACTAGTGCATTTATCATCTTTCATTTATTCTCCAAATTCTCCTCTTTGTTCTTGTATGTTGCTTTTAAACCAGACGGCCAATGGCATTCTTACGGTAGAACTGTACAGTATTCACTAGGCTTGCCTGATATTTGGAGCCACAAACGATCCAACAGCTTAAACAGGTTTTCTCAGGCCAATTTGATCTGCATCCAATGTGTCCTGCAATATGAATGAACCTTCTTCTAAAGATCATTCCTAAATGTGCAAATGTTTTAGAACGTATCCAATTTGGATTGAAATTCCAGCCGTTGTCAGCAAGACCCCAATCAAATTACCCAGTTAATTAGGTCTGGCACTGTTCACATCATGATCACTCCCAACGGATCAAGAATCAAGATAAAGTACACACACGCATAGATGATTTTTATGCCAGAATCATCCACATCAGCACTAACTTCATTAAAGTCGTCTTCTTTTACTACCTCAAATTGGAGAAACTAAATGGAGCTTTATTTTTCGATGACTTAGGTGTCCGGCCAGCTTACGCGCACCCAAACTAATCCGCGAATATTAATCCCACCGTCAACCACCGGGGCCAATTAAAATTCAGAGCAGAGTCCCGCATAGACTTCCCAAAAGGTAAAGTTGAGGGAGTATCAGGCCTCGACCACCTCGCCAACAATATAAAAAGAAACTTGCCTTCAAGAACTTTCTCTCACCAATTGACAAATCCATTATTCATCTCCATCTACAAGTCTATAAGATCCCAACATATATACATATACATATATATATATATATATATGTGGAGAGAGAGAGAGGGCTTACAATGCCGGAATTCTCACGAGGATCGCGCTTGTACATCTCGACGTACTTGCCACGAATAAGCAAATAGCGGAGGTGACAGTACTCACGCCCAATGGAATTCACCCCCAGATGATACACCCAGCCACCAAAAGCCCCCATCTCCGACACGCCCTCCTGCGGCGGCGACCCTCCTGCTGCGCTGCCATTGGCCTTCAACGGCGCCGCAGCCATCATCGAAATCTTCGCCCTCCCTCTCTCTCTCTCTCTCTCTACAAAGGGAAGGGGCGAGGAGAGAGAATGTTATTGGGTTTTTGTGGGGAGGACTGTTATTTTGGGATTCGGAGCTGTACCTAATTCTGCGGGGCGGATTTGATTTTGGTCGGTGAAATCGAGCTGACACGAAGTTGTGGGCGTTGGGAGGGGGAGGGAGCTATTTTTATTAGTAAATGACGAGTCTGTTCCCGGTAGTATTCAATTTCAATTGGACTTTTGACGGGAAAAGAATTGTTCCAGTGCACCTGTGCTGCTTGCTGATGCCACATGGTGCTCAATCAATCGCTCTTCACCACCCCAGTTGTGGATTCCACACGTGTGAACCCCTTGTATGATTAGGGTCATTGATAGTAAACTCAAGTGTTCCGATTAACTGTCGTTAAACTCGACTAATTTTTTGGAGACCAATCTCACCTCCTATTTGTGAGAATTCCAATTAAAATCTAGAGCAAAACTCTATATGGATTGACCACAAAAGAGTTGATAACAGTTAAGAGATTTTGAATCTAAGACTTTAAGAGGAAACAAACCCTTTAAATCCTAGGATTGATAAATAGATAATTCGAGTCCAGCTTATATTTGTTCGTTAAAAACTCATTCAAAATCGATTTGATTGGGACCCGTGTATGATTGGGTCCACCAAGGATACTGCCACATGGTATCAACACGTGTTGTACCATCACACACAAATGTGGATTGTGTACACAGAACCGATGTATGATTGGATCCGGTAAATAATTGAATTATTCGAATTCGAGCTTGTGTTCTCCCTATAACAATTTATTGAAGCTTAATTTAATTTATTATTGGGAGACTTAAAGAACCATCCTCTGAATAGGCAAAATGTAGGTATTCATCCCTTGCACTTTGAAAGGTTATGTTTCCATCCCCACCAACTAATTTATCCCCTTTTTGCCCTTCTTTATAACTTTCCCACCAATTTAGGAGATCCTTGATTATCATATTAATTAAGGAAAATAATATCCCACTATATTATTTTCCTTAATTAATAGGATAATCAAGGATCTCCTAAATTGGTGGGTGAATTCAAAAAAAAAAAAATTTATGGAAAACACATGGAATCATTAAAAGTTAAAAACATGGAAATCAAAATAAGGAAATATTCATGAAATATTACGGAACATATGTTACGGAACATGAAATATTCATGAAATATTACGGAATATTCATGGAATATCACGGAATGTCATGGTTAATATTCATGAAAAATTTCCCACATCTACCTTCTATTATCATGAAATATTACGGAACATATGTGGTGAATACTCATGGAATATTACGGACTATTACAAAATATCACGGTTAATATTCATGAAATATTACGGAACATGAAATATTCATGAAAATTTTTCCACATCTACCTTCTATTATCATGAAATATTACGGAACATATATGGTGGAACCGATCATGTTTTTCTTGATTATTTTTTTCTACATTATCATGAAAGCCATTGCCTTCCATCCACAAACTAAAAAAGAAAAACAACAAAGTAGTAGAAGAAATAAGGAAAACACACATAGTCGTGGAAGATTAACAGTGAAACAAAAAAGTCTCGTGGCTTTTCAACCTATTTCCTTCGTCAACAACCATGTAATTTCAGATCTTCACGATTTCATGGATGCGGCGGCAACGTGGTCGATGGAGACCTGCTACGGGCGGCGACGGCAACCGGCTAGGAGCGGCGACGGCAACCGGCTAGGTGCGGCGATGGCTAAGGGCTGACGACAACAAGACCAATGGAGGTGGTCCGATCGATGAGTGGCAGTGATGATCGATGTAAGGCTGTGGATCCGGAATTTTTTTGGCGTAAGGTGTCGGCAATGGTGAACTACGGTCATCCTAAACAATCCTGAGAGATATAGGGAGGAGAGAGAGTTTGTTAATATGATCTCAGTAATTAGTAATTAGGTATGTTGATTTCCTAAATAATAGTAACGAATCCCCATTAATCAGGCTCCCAATTGATTTACCCAAAAAATCAGGCTCCAAATTAAAAGATACTAAAGGGTAGTAATGGTATTTCATACATCGGAAGGATGAGAACATAACGGTTCAAATTGTCCTGGATGATTACTTACATGAGGTTAGGAAAGAGGATGGATATTTAAAAACTCCTTTATTATTATGTAAATAGATTAAGTTTGAATATTTTTTTTGAAGCTTGTTAAAATTCTATAATAAGCTCAAATAAGCTACTACTCGGCTTGCTCAGTTTATGATGTATAAAATAATCAAATTATTAATTTCAAGGATTTGGTTTGGTGGCAATGCTTGAGACTTAAAAATTTCGCACCCTTGTGAAATCTCAACTTCCCCGTTGCTGTCAACTCATTTAAGGCCACTTTTCTCGGTCGCTAATTACTTCAGACTTTTGTAACTAGTAATGCTAACTAGTAATGCAAGTTATCAGATATCAGCTAGATTTTAAAACTCGTCTAAGTTCCATACGTCTCGCAAACAATCTAAAGCTTGAGCATATTTTTGAAAGCCCTCCATACTTTCGGACATACTCGATTGTGCACTACATCCCTGTACTACAGGGTCCCTGACACCGTTAAATCACAACAACTGTGTGTTTGATTAGTTCCGCTCGTTTATCAACTCATATTTGAGATAAAATTTTCAATGCCGGGTGGGTACCACATGGTGTCCACTCAATACATCGAACCGTCTGATGTGATTTTGGATGGCTCGGATTTGAAGAGAGAAAAATGAGAGAGAAAAAGGAGGGGTGAGAGGGAGTTGAGTATTGTTCACCCTCCACTTAAGAGGGTGAATATTACACTCCTCCCTATTGGTTGAAATGATATGGATTCCATTACAAAGTGATGTCATGCTTACCAAAAAGTGTATTGTATGGTAAGCATGATATCACTTCGTGGTGAGGTTCACGTCATTTCAACTAATGAAAGAGAGGTTAATGTTCACCCACTTGTAAGGAGGGTGAACAAAATTGCAATCGGTGAGAGGACAGATAAAGTTTCAATCTGAGTCATCCAAAAGTGTATCGGACAGCTCAGAAGTGCAGAATAGACACCACGTGGAATATATTCGCTCGCAGTGAAAAATTTCTCATAGATGGTGAAGGGCTAAGTAACACGTCTACTGTAACTTTTCAATTTACGCGGTAGTATAATAAAGCGGATAAGGTCCCCCACATCTGAACGCAACTTGATCGGAGCAAGTGAACTGGACGTAGACGGAATTCGAGTGGGGGGGCGGTGGAGGTTGTGGACTGTGGACAGCACTTGTGCAATGTGGCCTCTGTGGGCCCGTCCTAAGCCTATCCAATTTTCGTTAAAAAAATACAGGCTTGCTAAGACGATCATCTACCAAAGTATTTATAAAATAAGAGAGCTGTTAATCGCTCCCTTCAGTTGGGAAGGTCTGATACCATTACAAGAAATTTTCCGTTTTATCCCCATTCACTTGTTTTCTCTCTCCCCCATTTCTCCATCTCTTATTTTATTTTTCTATAAAATTGTAAATACTAATAACTTTTTTTTCACCTATTTTTTTAATAAATTTTCGATTTTTGAAATCTACTCAACGAAACCTATCAAACGAGCCTAATATTGATAGTGAAATAATGTAAAATGGAAAAATTATATTTTTGTATTAATTTAAACTGTCTAAAAAGGTTGAAAAATTAAGTGTTCCAAATTTCAATCCGTTTGAACTGTTGGAAAGATTTTAGTTTTCTAATCATTTTATCTTAAATGGTCATAATTAAATTTTGACTATAGGGCTCTCGTCGTTGAACCCTAAGAAAGTCGTAGAATCAAATATCTCTTAGAATTAATCAACGAGAGCTCTAAAGTCAAAATTTAATTATGACCATTTAAGATAAAATGATCAGAAAACTAAAATCTTTCCACCGGTTCAAACGGATTAAAATTTGGAATACTTAAATTTTTAACCATATTTTTAATATATAAACTGTTCGAAGAGGTTGAAATCACGTATTTTTTTAAATAAATTTTATATATTTGAATCTATTCAACGAAACCTATCAAACAAGTCTAATATTGAATATGAAATAATGTGTTTAAATTAAATGAATTTTTTGGGCCCAATATATTATCTCTTTGTTTTTTTTTTTTTTTAAACTTATGTATTTGAGAAATCACGCCCAACGTAGAAGCTGCTCTCCCCACAAGAAATATCATTCGCAATATCGTTCCCAACTGACCAATTATCCGAAAATAAAAAATTGTACTGATCCATAATATTCTTTTATGAAACTCTCTCTAGACACTTTGTCAATCAATAATAATCAAAAATTGTCCAGCCCTAAGGCTTTTAACTTCTTAAATACGATGCAAACCCTAACCCTACTGGGAGAAGGAAAAAAAAACCAATGTCGGAAAGTTCCGAAATTATTACATGTTCTGAAAATATATGAAAAAATAAAATTTCTCCAACAAGAACGAACGTTATTAGACTTTTCTATCAAAAGTTATAAACAAAAAGATTGCTTCCTAAATGGTCATAACTAAATTTTTTTTTCCTAAATGGTCATAACTAAGTAGAATTCAAAAATATTCTTTCTTTTAAAAAAATACGTGAAAAAAAAGTTCTTAACATTTTAAATTTTATAAAAAAAATCAAAAGAGGGAGAGAGAGGGACTGCTGGGGAGAGAGAGAGAGAGAGCATGTGGGGGTGGGAGGTAAAAGGGTCAGTCTCTAGAGTGTCAGGCGGGGGGCCTGACAAGGGGGGTGCGATTAGTAACCTTCATAAAATAAACACAACCAGAGTAAAAATCTGCTACCAACAAAATAGACAGCAAATAGTATGATTTTGAGCATGGTTTTTTCAAAGGAAAACATGATCAAATCGCGTAATTTCCCGGTTTTGAAATCGGTTTGATTTCTTGGACTGTTCACATTCCCGATGACGTATCAGTAAAAAATGGTTAGGACGGGTCTTGTTCGTTTTGAGGTCTCAAAATTTCTGGGCACGATTTTCGATAAATTTTCTCTATCTCTCTTTTTCACTTGTGACTCACAAAAATCTCTCTCTAAACCCAAGCCGGACAGGGCCCGAACGCATTAAAGATTGCACAGGAGGGTGTTGTATACAGGCCACAGAACACCCTAGCAAAGTCGTTGACTTCTCGTATTGTATTGTATTGTATTGCCGACAGTTCAATTCACCGTGTCTCTACCGTGTGTAATTTTCCTTTACCTTTACGTAAACATCGCCATATTAACACATACAAAGGTTTGCGTTAGAAAAGTAACAGAAGGGGACAGCTTGAAAAAAGTTATTATATTTTTGATGAATTTCTCTTCCCTCCTCCTCTTTTCTTTGACGAGTCTCAAACTTAGACCGTTTAAATTGAGGTCTATATCGGAGCAGACTTCAACGTTTTTTTTTCTTCGTCTACGGAACGGCAAAAAATACTAGTATAGTATGTGTATTAGCTAACTTTTCGGTACACTTCATTAGAATTTTGAAGGCTTCCGGAGTGGTTCTTTTAATTTGAATCCCGGTAATGATTTTTAATGGTTACCCAAAAACAATATGGTGGAGTATCAAACTCTATTGGAACATTTTCATAAGCATTTCCAAGGTTGAATTTTAGTTGTTACCCAATTGGGTTGCTAGTGGCTTGCTAGTTGCAACAATATGCTGGTTGGTAGTTGGGATAAAAGTTATGTTACTAAAAAGACTTTTCTTTAGCCGAAAATTCGAGCTCGAGTTTGGCACTCTGTGCCGGTATTATTGAACGATTCGGGTGTATATATAGAAATCTTTCTCATTATCATAGTGGATCATTAAAAAAAATGAGTTCATATCGAATAAAGTATATACTTCGACTTTCTTGTGCTAGGCTCGTAAACACAAAACTACGGTACGTGCTTTTTTGAAAAGACTAGGAGTGGGATTATTGGAAGAATTTTTTATGGAGGAAGAACAAGTTTTTTATTCGACCTTCCTAGAAGCTTCTTCTAATTCAGGAAAGTTATATCGAAGGCAGATTTGGTAGCTCTCGAGCTATTCGGTTCATCTGCAATCCTAATTGTTACTAAAAAGACTTGACTTTGTCAATTGTTACCCAATTAGATTGCTCCAACAATTGATTGGGTATCCCATTTTCATTTGATTAACAATCATCAACAAATGAGATGGTGACAACGTACCATTGACATGTCTTTATTTTATTTTTATATTCTAAAAAAAGCATCTAATTCTAATCCTACATTGATATGCTTTTATAATATGCTGCCAAAAATGCTGACCTTTCACAAAATAATAGCCCTCCTTTTGATACTGCATAGTGGACTATGGGTCCATTGGCCACGAAGCTTTTTAGCTTTGGATTATTTATCCCTCTGCTCTTGCTGATTTTGCAACTGGCCGACAATGGCCAACTGGGCCACCCTGGTCCAATAACAATTAATCTCGGCCATTCTTTAAGCCGTTTATTTATTGAGCTCGATTCAGATGAACTTCAACTCCACGCACATGATGAATGTAGTGTCCTGATCCATAACTCTACGCGTTGTAGCAACCAATGCTTTACACGCGTTGTGTACGCTCCTTCGACTTTACATTTGTCTTTTTGAAGAAGACATCATCAACAATTTCATGAAAAAAGCAACATGTACCTTACCTAGCATATATCAGCATCAAATGATCCTAACCATCCATCACATTCAAAAGTCACACTAGTTTCCTATCCTCTATTTCACCCAACTCGGGGTGTGTTGGCTCAATCCGGGCACGTCCATGCTTGACAAAGGACGGCTCAGTTTTCATCTTAGCTGGACGGTCGAGATTTGTTCAGTCGGATAAAATTTGAACCGTCCATTACTAAGTATGGACGGCCAGGATCATCCCAGGGTGCATGCGTGCTGGTCCCCCATTTCCGTTTCACCATAAAAATGGTCAAAACATAAAGCAACAGCTAAAAACCTTATGGATAGGAGTACTAGAGGAACCCAGTTTAACATCTAATCCTAACTGCCACAGAAAAGCAGAATCGTTAGGTTTGGGCAACCCAAATATTGGGACCGGCACTGCCTCTGATTGTCTGGCCACAAACAATCATCGCCCTTGCCGGTGAGGCACTTGGAACCCAGATTCTACTGTCTTTGGTAACATACTCTCTCGCTTTTTCTCTAATACGTAATACTTTTTTGGTTTTGGTTATCATTTTTTCTATTTTCCTTTATTTTTTCTAAAATTTTTATAGCTACCTAAAAATTGAAATAATATTTTGAGCTACTATCAAGATTCAAATGGTAATTTCAATTCCAATTAGGGTGAGTAGTGCCGTAGGCACCGGCCGGGATGAATAGTGCCATAGGCACGGGTAAACACTAGTACTCCATATAACACCAAAGTTTGGGGGAAATTCAAAAACAAAAAAGAAGCCAAAATGAAAATCTTCATTTTGTTTTGTAGCTCAGATTTTAGAATTCACATCGTTGGGTCATTTTTCCTCTCCTCTTGAACCACATCATATATATTCGTCACCCAGGGCGGACTTACACTTGAGCAAGAGGGTCCACTGACCCCACTCAATGAAAAATTTCTGTAGGGAGTAATGTAGTTTTGGGGTATTTCTGTAAACTTGCCCCATAGGATATGTCCTTCAAACATTTTGCCTTTATATATGTGTTGTATATGCTCGACAATTTGACCCCAGTGCGATCAAATTCTGGTTCCGCCACTGTTAGACATCATCGTCATCCTTGTCACTATCCTCTTCGTCGAATAAGTTGCTCCGGAACTTGCTTATCTCACTTTTTCCATCATCTTCACTTCGAAAATCCAATCCGTATTTGACGTTACGGTGCTTAACCAGAAGCCGTCGCAGCAACAACCGATCTTCCTTGTTCAAGTAATGCAGCTCACCACTGAAGCTGGGTGGCGTGGTGTCATCATTGATATGTTTGCTCCGAAACATGGTAAATCTACGTTCCAGAACAATGAATTTAGCGGTCCAAAGTGATCCCAAAGCTTTTCATCTTTATCTTCTTAACATATGTAGGGTCGGTCAAAATCTTGACCATTTTATTGTGGAGATTTTTGACCAACTAACTACAAAGAGCCGTGTAGAGGGGCCTGGAGGACTGACGCATGGCCAAGGACCCGCGCGGGGTCCCGCACGGCAAGAAGATGGGCCCATGTGGAAGGACAACAGGTCTCACGGGGTGAGCAAAACTCTCACGGATAGAGTTATCCACGAGAACCATCGTGGTGGGTTTGTGCAAGTCATGAGATCCCAAAATAATAGAGAGATCTCATTAAAACTTCAAGAGTCCTACATTGGTCACAAAGCATGGCCAGGGAAACCTCAAGACGAGACGATTGTTGTGGGATCACGATATTACTTCTGCGGGAATTGATGGGGACCTAGTGGTTTGGTAGCTTGGGAAGACCTAGTGGTTTGGTAGCTTGGGAAGGAGATCTTGTCGCGGGAGAGGCGTGGATGCGGGGTTAGCTCGCGCGCGGTGACGTCACCCTCACAACCTGGGGGTACAGAAGGGATACGTGTTGGTATTTCATTGGACCATCCTGCGCTTGACCAACGTCTAGGTACCAATAAATACCGGACATTCCCTCTGATTTGACAGAGACAGTCTTTTCTAGAGAGAGAAAGTAGTGAGCACTAATTATGAGGAAAGAGAATATTCTTACCCAAGTTGACCTCACCCAATCCATCTAGGGAAAGCTGCTCATACCTCACTCAAAAAAGACAAGGGACACGTTGCCTTTGTCTCTCATGTCCTCCTCCTCTCACCCCTCTAAATCACTCGTCTTTTCTCTCATCTAACCATCAACCAATTGCACCTCTCCAGCTCACGTAAATTCTTTCGTCAGCTACTCACGCGAGATTTCCGAACCTACAACATACAGCCGAATAGAGAAAAGCGAAATGTACTGAACCAAAAAATCAGAGCTTTAATAGTACAAAAATGTAAAAGAAGGTTGCCGAAATGCTTCTACCACAATGTACTTCACACCAATATTCATGTAAATAATACCCTTATGTACATGATGTATATCTTTAAAAATAAGTACATTCGTAAGTTATAATCTTTAGAAGTCTAACCCCACCGTACCCCAAAATTCGGGAGAATCAAGACATGTGGACTAACAAACAGCACAGTCACTGCGAGAACGACTTCACAAACTGAACAAGCTTTACCCATTGCATATGTTGTACAGAGAGAAATTACAATCCTATACTATAATTTTGCTTCCTCCTTGTGTTTTTCTGATACATTTCGAAGAGTAGTTGCTAATGCAGGGCCATATCTCTTGCCCAACACTTCTTTGGAACCTGAAATCTAAACTAAAAGTAGAAGGAAATGCCTGTCTGAGTTTTTAAACCCTGAAAGGCTTCTTCAATCTCTCTAGAATCTTGCGACATGGTCCCGTCAGCCATTACAGCGAATCCCCTTTGTCACTCGCCAAACAGTAGGAAATGCCCCCACATTTGATACAAAAAAGTAATAGTACGAGAATGACGTTACGTTTTTTTAAGGAAAAGTGAAAGGGAAAATATTGAACGAATCAGCACAAAAAACAAGGAATTTCTTGGCCGCACAGTACCCTATACTATGTAGTAATTGCTCTAAAGCTAATCACATAGCTACTGATGCAAATATTCCAGCTTCGTAAACAAGCGAACACAACGAAAATGACATGACATGTAGGAAAGCAACTCAAGCCAATAGAATCTCCCAGAAGAAAAATCAGTATTCTGATTCCAATGACTTATTAGCCAAAGAAAACCATTCTCATACCAATACACATGGATCTCAGTAACACAGTACATGTTTAAGACCCCAATCACACCTGCCATTAGGAAAATACTTGCTCTAAGTCCGCGTAACAACACATTGGTATCAAGCAACTAAATACGAAGAAACAAAATTGAACGAGGTTATTCTTATTACCTCAGACAAATTTCCTAGCAACTGACAGACTCACAACATATGTAAGAATAATACGAAGTCACGTTCATTCCCATGACCACAGCAACCTGCTTGCTGCTCTTCTTCTAATCCAGCTTCACTGAAGAGAACAAGTAATGCACGAACCAGAACGAAGAAAGGAAGCCAACTGTTCCAGTTACGAGCATAATAGCTGAAACCATGAAAAAGCGAATACCCCAAGTAAAGAGTACTGGCAGAAACGGGTCAACTCAAACTCTTCAGAAAATACGAGATAGTTCACAGAGTCCTCAATTGGCTTATAAATTCTGACATTACTTATAAACGAAAACTGCTTTAGACCATAACTCTTGGCCCAGTCTGCCACAGGTCTATGCAAGAAAATCGTATTAACACACCACTGGGATAAGAAAAAGAAAATCCGGTTCTTGGTTCCCCAATTAATCATACAGTTCGATTTGCAAATAAGAATCAATTACAATGCTTTTCTGGGATTCAAAACTTGGGACCTCATTATTCAATTCTCCCAATCTTTTCCTTTTCTTCTTCTTGTCGTGCTTAAGTGGATGTGCACATAGGCTACTACACCTATCGGTGCATGGGGAGTATGCCTTAGCACAACATAGGCACAACATAGTCATCCACAGGTGATCTCACCACACCTATATCAGGGTTGAAGGTAAGGTTCCCTGTGTGCTACAAGAGCTAAATAGTACGTTTAGCCCCACAAAGCGGCTTTGGAGACTAGAACCCAAACATTAGACGACGTACTCAAATACTTGCCCGTTGAACATGGCAGCATGAAGTTTGTGTTGATTTTCACTTTTTTTACAGCTCCAAAATTTTCTCATTATCCATATCATGAAATCAACTTTATGAAGTGAGTTTGGTCATTTATGGTAAAATAATGTCATACACGTATGAAGTTCATGCTGTCCTCCCTCCACCATCATATGGCAACTCTTATGCTTAAATTGTGTTTGGCTAGCTCATCGATCCGTGAAGGCATTTGTGGAGGAAAAGGAAAATGGAAAGTGGAAAGATACAAGATAATGAAGTGAATATACAAACACAGCCTTGCAACAGGAGTGACTCTCACCACCAAATTACAACGGGCAAAACCAGAAGCCATAGAATTCCATACGCAAACTCAAGTTTTCTCTATCAAAAATCAACAAACCTAGCCTGTGTTACTGTTATCCAATACTGCACCAAATACTGCTCTTTCCAAAACCTTCCCAATATCCTTGGGTTCCATGCCACCTTTTTCCACCAGCACTCGCAATTTCCTTAACACGCAAGTACCCTCAATTTTTTCTAGACAAATTCACCAAATGCATTACAGATTAGAAACATTTAATTCCAATTCAATCTTTAAATAATTGCAGAAAGTAAACCTTCACAAATAATCTATTATTCTATTGAATAGGGGGCTCCCGAAAAAAACAAAACAAATTCTCCCCAAAGTTTTCTTAAGAAAATTATCATACCCATCAAAAGTACAGCGGAAATCACCACCTTTTCAGTACCAATAGCGTGGTCACCACCGTTGGTGCTGACAATTTGGAGCTTCTTCTTCTCTACAGCACTGGCACTGAGCTTGAATGAGAAGAGAGATGCAGCACTGGCACTGAGATTGAATGAGAAGAGAGAAAGTCGTGTGGAGGTTTTTGGGTACGTGAGGAAAGAAGCGGGAATGGGGAGGGAAAAAGAGAGGGAAGAAGAGTGAGTCGAGGAGCAGAGAGAGAGATAGAGAGAGAGAGGAGGAGGAGGAGGAGAGGGGATGATGGGCGGAGGTGGGAGAAGTGAAGGAGCGAGAGGATGAGGAACCAAGAGTAAGCCATGGACGCTCAACTCAACTTGTATGTTTTCAGCCACGAACTTTCCACAAGATGGCTGCAAACTTTTGTACAAACCTTTGCATGTTGGCCGCAAACTTTTGTAGTATGGCTGCAAACTATTGTATGCTAGCCGCAAACTTTTATATTATGGTCGCAAACTATTGTATATTGGCCGCAAACTTTGACATTCTGATCGCAAACTTTTGAATCATGGCCCTGCGTCATGGCCGCAACTTTGTTTTTTGGGTTTGAAGTTGGGTCTTCAAATTAGGCCTTTTGAGCTCGATTGGACTTGGCCTACCTGGATTTCAAGTCCAAGAACAATTGAAGCAAATACAGTACAAAACAACCTTTCAAAAAAAATTAACAATGAAGAAAATGATATTCTTATGCCTTGTTTGAATTAGAATTTGAAATTTTTTTTGAAAAATAGTAGGGGTAATGAGTGGAGAGAGATAGAGAGAAATGTTGAAAGTAGGGGAAATCTAAGAGGAATCTATGGGGAATTTTTTGAAAAATTCTTTTTAAGTTTCAAAGAGAACAAGGCATTAATATTTGAAATAAGTGCACAACGATTAAA
>BPLS01027502.1:0-12108 GCA_019656275.1 Rhododendron kiyosumense
GAGAGAGAGAGAGAGAGAGAGAGAGAGAGAGAGAGAGAGAGAGAGAGAGAGAGGTTATTCATAAACCACTGCCTCGATGAGGGAGAGAGAAGTTAGCCTAAATTTATGAAGTTATTCATAAACCACTGCCTCGATGAGCTTTGCTTTGCTAGAAACTTCTCATCGGGACTGCATGATTAGGTGGGCAGTGGGCTCAAGGGTTAATATGCTATAGAACTTGTTTACATACATGTGGATCGATGTCAGTACTACTTATTTTAATGTGACACTGAGAGAAAGCAACTACTTTTGATGTCTTCGAGTCTACTTGACTAATTATTTTTGGACAAGGATATGTTGGTCTTAATTGAATACTGCCATCACATTGATTTGTAATTTAAACTGTATTGTGATGTGTGTTAGATAACATGAGTATACAAACGTGTGTTTTGTCTATTGCAGTGCTGCAGCATAGAGTTTTGTTTGATTGAGTGGCTTTGTAACAAAGGTGTCCATTGGTAGGACTTGTAATTCCTTGCCTTAACCATGCTTTGTATCAGTTGTACTTGTGATACTCGTATCATGTTTCCTGATATTTGGTGGATTGAGGAAATAGTTTCTCATTCATAGCTGTTTTCTATGACTTTTCTGTTTCCAACTTTGCAATTCTTCTTTTAATTTGTTTTGGTTCCATAGGACTGAACTTTGCGCATTTGTAGTATAATGCAACTCCAGTTATCTGTCCATGTGTCCATCTGTATACACGTACCCATGCATGAGATTGTTTGTTTGTTATGGTCGTCACTTTTTGTTGGTTCAGGGTCCCAGGGTAATTGTGGTGGGACCTACAGATTCTGGAAAAAGTACCTTGTCAAGAATGCTTCTTAGTTGGGCAGCCAAACAAGGTTGGAAACCTACTTTTGTTGATTTGGATATTGGCCAAGGATCGATAACCATTCCTGGATGTATTGCTGCTACCCCAATTGAATTACCAATTGATCCGGTGGATGGAATCCCTCTTGAAATGCCTCTTGTATACTTCCATGGCCACCCAAATCCTGGGTAAGAAACCTTTTTCATCCTCAGTTGACAGTTATTTCTTTCTCTTATTCTTTGAATTTGTTTCCTTCCCAGATTCATTCCACAGAAATGTAAAAGCTTGTTTGCTACTCGTCTAGATTTAGTTTTCAGCTTTTTTGGTGTTCAAGTATGATGGATATACTTAAAACTAGTGCTTCACAGTCCGAATGTAGATTTGTACAAGGTGCTTGTGAAGGAGCTTGCTCAGATTTTGGAGAGACAGTTTGCTGGAAATGCAGAATCTCGGGCTGCGGGCATGGTCATCAATACCATGGGATGGATAGAGAATGTTGGTTATGAGGTAACTGTATTTCAACCTCTGCTGCATACCATGCTTGCTTGCCGGAATTCTCAGATAATGTCGCAGATGTAGGTGGTGTGGTTTGTTAAGTATCCTTTTTTTCCCCTGCAGTTGCTTCTTCATTCAATTGATGCACTGAAGGCAAATGTTATTCTTGTTTTGGGTCAGGTAAATGCTTTATGGTGTATGTATTCTGTTGTGAGAGATCCTTTTGGCATTTATTTTGATTTTTATAGGATTGTGTGCTGATGCATTGTTGATTTAAATTGATTGATCATATTTGGACATTGATGTCATTGTTGACTGGCCAAGTTCCATAGCAACCTTGTCCTTCTCAGGTGGCTATGCAAAAGCTTAGTAGTAGGGAGCTCCTATAGTGGCGCCACTCGCACCTTAGGAGCGCGCTCCTGCTCTCCCAACTAATGAGCTTGGCGGGAGCCCGCTCCCATTGAGATGTGAGCACACACTCCTCACGAAGATTGGAGCTTTTGTACGATCCTTGTTTCGTAAACAGGGATTTCTCACTTGGCTTTATTAATTGGTCTCTGATGAACTCATATATCTAGCCCTAGGCATGGTATCTTGAAAAAAACCAAATATTGTGACAATAACCCATTTCTTACACTTATGGTGGACTTGGCCCATATTTTTACTCCCTAAGATGATTGTACTTATAAAGTGTATATTCTATGGTACATATTTTTTGTAACATATTTATGCATTCCTTTCATGCTCCAACCTTGGGAGCTTCTCTATTCCCCCACTCCCCTGCTCCCAATCTGTGCAACTAAGTGCCAAAGTCTACCAGCAGAGGAGATACATATACTTAACATCTGAGTTAATTTACTATTAACACCAAAGTTTTCTCAGATGAGATCAGTTATTATACAGAGACTTGGTCTTGTTGGTTTTGGGATCTCAAAACCCTTGGGCATGGTCTCCAATAATTTTTTTCTATCTATCTTTTTCCACTCATTACTCTCAAAAACCTCCCTCAAAACCCAAACCGAACCGGATTAAGTAAGAATAATTTACACGTGTAATGATACAGTGTCAAGTTCTTGGAAACTGGCTTGGGCCAATGACAGGGATATTCTCTTGAATCATTTTCACTTTTAGAACCTTTTCCATCAAGGTTTAATTTTAACCCCCGACTGCCTGTGTTTTTATGCTCACATAAACTGTGCAGGAGAAACTTTTCAGCATGCTAAAAGATGTTTTGAAAAGCAAGCCTAATGTAGATGTTGTGAAACTTCAAAAATCAGGTGGTGTTGTAACCAGGCAGGGGAATGTCCGTAAGAAGGCAAGGCATTATCGGATAAAGGTAAACAACAAAGTTTTTGGTCTTTGATGTTGGGCAAATCACCAGTCCTCTGTTAGTTGTGGGAATCTTGAATGATTAATTGTCACACTCCTGCCTTTTATATTGATTTTTCTGTTTCTGTGGTACACCAAAGCTAATCAGGCAGAGATTTTTTCATACCAGGAATATTTCTATGGCCTTTCAAATGACTTTTCCCCACATTCGAGTACCGCAAATTTCAGTGATCTGTCTATCTATAGAGTTGGTGGTGGACCACAGGCTCCACGTTCAGCCCTGCCCATTGGTGCAGAACCTGCTGCGGACCCTACTAGATTGGTTCATGTGACTATTAGCAAGGACATGCACCATGCTGTTCTTGCCGTTTCATTTGCCAAAGAACCAGATCAAATTATTTCAAGGTATGGGCACTGATCTTTCTTTCCCATATTTTCTAGGGTTCATGTCATCACATCACCATAGAGCAATGAGAAGCACTTGATTAATGACCTCGTCTAGGCACTATGCAGGGGTTTGCCGTTTTCTTTTGAAAAACCTCTCTGCATTTCACCCGATGATTGTTCCAAACAAGCATTTACAATCTCCTCTCAATCAGGCAATGGAGAGTTTTAGCCTTGAAAATATAAAACAATGGCCCTGACAAATGTTACTTCATATCTGACCTATGGGTCGGTAATACATATTATACTTTTCTTGATGCCAATTTTCAGGAGAGCCTTTATATGTTCAGCGATAACCATTGGATACGTTTTCTCCAATTAAGGATGCAAGTGAGTAAAATATTCACTTCAATGCCAGTACTGGAATTCACAATTTGCCTTGCACCTCTAATTCTATCCATCAAACAGTCCGCTAATATGGAAGGAGTGTATGATCGCTTGGATATGACGCTCAGAAGTTAGCATGTGGCTGCCATTTTCGCTATCCTTGTACAATATTCTCATTTGGGAACAACTTGAGAGTTGACAAACGAAAGCCCTTTAACTTATTTTGCTTTCTGGGGAATTAGGGGCTTTTGTTCTCACATCAACATTGAGATACAAACCAAAAACAATCTAGCCTGTGTGGATAGTGCTGACAAAAATGTCCAATTGTACTTGCAGCTTTCCATTTGGTTATATTTAGGAGTTCAACTCTTTTTAATCGTATGTATTGATTGGTTACTTTTTCCAACAGTAATGTTGCCGGGTTCATCTGCATCACTGAAATAGACTTTGACAGGTTTGAATGTAAAACTTGTGCATTACTTAATGTGATTAATGCACGGATTAGCCGTTTGTTCTAATTCTATAACTTACATTTCCAGGAAGAAAATTACATACCTTGCGCCTTCCGCGGGGGAACTCCCAGGCAGATTCTTGATCATGGGAAGCTTGGCATGGCTTGAAACCTAGAGGGTCAGTGTCAGCTGAAAGCTCAACATGGTTAAGTTGTTCAATTAGCTTTAATTAATCACCCAACCAAATTTGTCTGTATATTGTAATTTCAAGCTTCTACTGACATTGCTAGAGATTTAATGATGCCATATGTTTGTCATCCTATTAATATGAGGTTTTAGTCTTCATATCCTTCTTGTTGACTGGTGATGTCTTGTGTTGGGCTTTGTTGAGGATCAGCAAGATTTTCAAACCTATTATTCAGATCTGCACCCCATGTTACATTATTCGAGTTGTTGCGACCATGACTCAATGTCTTCGTGGCGGTAACTATGTAACTGAGTAGAGGCAGCGACTTGCCGAATCGTTGTTTCTCGAGGCGGCGATTGGTTGGTATTGGGCCGCTGCCTCTGTGCCTCAGATTCAGTTTGCCAGTTTTGGATCGGGGAGGTTTGTTTAATTTCATAAGAAATGTCTTCTTATGATTCAACAGGGGGTGATACCTTTCAAACCCAATCTCTAATTGCTATGTACACCTTTTATATGCTCTATTTTTTGTTTCCACACCCCAGATAATCATTACTTCATCAATCTCACCCTAAACCTAGGTATGATAAACGAACCATGAGTGTTACATACACAACTGTTGTGTAAAATACAAAACATAATCAATTTCTATCAGTCCATAGTTGTAATAAATGGTCAGGATTCGCTCAAACTCTTCCTCAGAAAAGTTAAACTTTTTCGTGGAAGAGTTTTTTTAAAATATAGACCATCCAAACACATCTGAACGGTCAGAATTAGTTGCATAACCAACACAATGGTTGTGCGTGTAGCATTTTTGTAAATGAACCAACCTAGTTGAGTTTGATATTTGAAATCTTGTTTAAGATTGATTTGTTACATAAACAAACCTACTTGAATAGAAATTTAAAACTCGTTAAGTTTTCAAGCAAAATTGCTGCCAAATTTAAACCGGATTGCCCGTGCACATGTATAGAAAAAACAATAAAGAGATAGGAGGGCTCAAGACATTAAAATAAAGTGGGATGGCCCTATATTTTTTTTTATTTAAAAAAACGTGTTGGTCTCAAACGCCTTAATTAAGCTGACTAAGAGTTGATCTTGTAAAACTCAAAACCGAACTGGGACTGCACAATTTGGATGACCATTTGCATAATCAATACCAGGTGCTTCATCGAAGGGTAACTCTTCTGGAAATGCTGGAATCCGTGTAATGATATATGGCACCCGGTTTTTTGCAATAGGTATTCGCTCCGCCGTTATCTCTGAAAACAAAATTTGACTATTAAGTTAATTAAATTTTGTAATTAATAACTAATTTCAAATAAATAATAAATTTATTTGTCATAGCTGTGGATGTATTTTACCGTGGTATTGATGAGGCTGCAACGGAAGGCTAAGGGCAATTTGGTAAAAAAACCAACTCATAATTCATTTTAATCATTTATCTACTAAACACTACTTTTGTCTTGTAGATTTGTATAGCCTTTTACTTGTACTTTTATCTTTGGGAAAAATTCAAAAAAACCCCTGAACTTTGAACTCAATGTCAAATAGGCACCTGAACTTAAATAAATTTCAATTGAACACCTGAACTTTTACTCCATTATTCAATTTACCCCATTCCGTCTCAATCCGTGAAATTCCTAACGGCAACTGTTGAGTTAGACACTAACAGACAAAACAAAACGTTAAAGGGAGAAATTGGAGGAAAACAGTAGTAATCTGGCACCTTTTTAAGGCCCCGTTCGGCTAAATAAGCCTACTGGTTTATTTTTTGTTCTTATTCAAATTTTTTTTTGTATTTTTTTATTGTTCTCTTTACAATTCAAAAAGAATTTTTTAAAAAATTCCCCCTAAATTCTCCATACTTCCAACATTTCTCTCCCTATTTCTTTTCACTTATTATCCCTATTATTTTTTCAAAAAAAAATTCAAACACAAATCCAAATATAGCAAGTTTTTCATCATTTTTTTGGGGATTATTGCATCGTCATGACTAAAGGAATCTAAAAAGTAACAAATTACGATCGAAACCTAATTTTTTAAAATAAAGACAAAAACAAGCCAATAGACCATTTTTTTTTAATTAAAAAAATGGATTACGATAATAATTTTTTACTTTTTAGATTCATCTCGTTATGACAATGCAATAATCCCCAAAAATTTGATGAAAAACCAACAAATATGAAGAAAAAAAAATTGAATAAGGACAAAAAAGCCAATAGGCTTATTTTAGCCGAACGGGGCCTTAAAAATGTGCTAAATCACTGTTGTTTCCCTCTAATTTCTCCATCTAACATTTTGTTCTGTCTGTTAGTATCCAACTTAGTGGTTGCCATTAGGAAAGTCATGGATTGAGACAGCATGGGGTAAATTGAATAACGGAGTGAAAGTTTAGGTGTTCAATTGAAATTTATTTAAATTCAGGTGCCTATTTGAAATTGGGTTTAAAGTTCAGGGGTTTTTTTGAAATTTTCCCTTTATCTTTTACAGAGTAGAGAGTTGTTGTCTTTTTTCAACCAAATGACAGTAGGTAAGGACAATATCTGACTCCTGGGGTAGTCAAAGTCTTCTTGTACAAGATATAGATAAACCTTGGCCTACAGCAAAGGGATTTTTTCCCAGAGTTGTACATTGCGTTTATGGATGTCTTGATTTTTTTTTTAAAAAAACATTCGATGTAAAAATACTAAAATCACACGAGAAGTAAAATGTACAAAATATTAAGTGTTTTCTTTTTTCCTCGCCTTAACCTTTCACTCGTGTCCATTTTCCTTCGTTTTTTTATTTGTATGGGTTGTAGTGCCCATAAACTAAACTATTTTTGGACGTTGTCGGTCTGACGAAGACCCTCGCGGATCCGCGGGGCAATATCCTTCACTGCACAGGGCCCATGTGGGATGAAAACTGGACAGGATTTTGAGGTTGCCCCTTAAAGAAGGTTGAAAGATTAGGAAAAATCTCTCTCACGGTGGAGAGAGAGAGAGTTCTTCCATTGTATTTATAGGTTTGTTTACAAATATGGAATGATTATGAGGATTACAATAAAAGAAAGGAAAAATTCACAATTACAGGAATCGATTTCCTTAATCCTACACCATGAATCACGTTCCATCCATAGGTGGAGATTCTGACCTTCCATAGATAAGTGAAGATTGATTACCCAGATTTTCCACCAACTGATTGGTTTGATTTTCCTTACTAGCCTCCACTTGACTGGTTGTGATTTGTGCTCCAATACCCCTATTTCCTTCATGGTATCAAAATATTGAGTCCCAAGCACTCGAAAACAATGGTTTCACTAGCGACAAATTGTTCCTATCTCTTTATTGGTTTTTTTATATACATGTACACGTACGGGCAATTCAGTTTAATTAGATTTGGCATCCCTCTTTTTTAGTGATCGTGTAACGTGGACACAAACTATGAAATCTATGGATTGTACCGTCGAGTCGAATTCATCCGTTAATTAGAACTTACACAAAATATTGCTTTAGGACCTCAAATGACACGCCTCGTATTGATTTCATAGGCTATTTTCCAAACTCTAGCTATAAACTATCTCATAGGTGTTTACATGCATTTTGCTAAACGATCTTTACAGCTCAGCATTCATGTCAAGTTGTATTTTTCAACTTTAGTAACTAGGAACCACGCACCAGTATGTGTATTTGTTACACATGTTGGGCCCATCTATTTCATATTGTGTACATCAGCGGAGGTTAGCGGAGTATTAGTAGGTTAGTTCACGGAAGGTTTCACAGGTTAACCATAACTCTAAATCCCAAAAGTCCATAACGAGACTCAAATCCTGACTTCCCACATGGAAAAAACAGGAGTTACCAACTAGGAACGACACGAGCCCATTGGTAAGTCTCTTTAATTGTTAGAAAAAAAAAATTTTGGTCTTAAAAGCTGAGTCAATTTACTAGGAGTACAATTAACACCAATGTTTTCTCAGATGAGATCAGTTATTACACGTACAGAGATCAGTTATTGGATTTTTGTAGGAATAATTTAGGGTGTTTGTTGGAAACTGGGTTAGGCCTGGAATGACATTGACAGCAGGGATATTCTCTTGAATCATTCTCTTCTTGACCACAATTATGAAGAAATTAATTGTCCAGTAAAATTATAAAGATCAATCGCCTTCTTTTAACATTTCCAGTTTTCTACCACCATCTCATAGGATTGCTAATTGAACACTGAAAATGTCAAAACTCGTTAGATTTTTGGTACATATATATTTTGCCAATATATATATATATATAGAGAGAGAGAGAGAGAGAGAGAGAGAGAGAGAGAGAGAGAGAGAGAGAGAGATGTAGGCACAATTACGACCGCCTTTAGGTGCCTAGAAAGGCAGCCATTTACCATTTTCTTATTCTTATTATTGATACTAGTTTTTTTTTTTTAAAAAAAAAATCAGCAAATCAAAAGGAATCAGGCATGGTCAAAGGAATAAACTTCATTGCTCGACAAATCTCACTCTGGTTATTTCAATTTCATCCAACTATTTTGTACGCCGGCTTTAAAATTTCGGCCTGCAAATCCAATCCAATTATGCATGTAATAAAACCCTATCGGACTCATATATATATGTACACACACCTCGTATATTCAAAACTTATTATTACTTGGCTCAATCTCCATGATCATCAGAATTCACTCTTCAATCAATCATGAAGAACTCTCTTGTTCAGCTCCTTTTTATTTTCACTCTTTCTTCTGCATTAATATTAAAAGCTCTGTGTCAAGGTTCCTCTGGCAATACTACTACTTATAACGTGCTTAATTTCCGGGCAATTGGAGATGGATCTAAGGATGATACCCAGGTCCAGCTACAACTTTTTCCAGTTGATATTTTTGGAGATTATTTCTCTTTGTTGCGAATTTTCGTAATTTGTTTTGGCACGTCCCTAGCTCCCTTAATTAGTCAGATAATGCACGTACATGAGCGTGAGCTGAAATGGATGCGTGAGCGCAACTTCAGAAAATGTTCAAATCCATTAAATTTTGTGAGAGCGGGGGATTGAGAGAAAGAACGTAGGGCCCTACTGAACAATTATGCGACTTAGGTCCATCCTCCTCTTTCTTTTTCTTTTTCTTTTTTTTGCTTAAGATACAAAAAAAATACTATGGGCAGTTCTAACTCACATCCTCCCTCCCCAATTTTTTTAATTTATTGTTTATTCGTGTCACATTCAGTTGAAAAAAATAAGGTACTCTCATGATTTTTTTAAATTTTTTTTACAATACTACACAGTTCTAAATGAAATCTTTTAAACGGTATACAAAGTTCAAAATTTTATCTAAGAATATACAGTATTGATCCAGCATCCATAAGTTGACATAGCTATCTGAAAACAACAACAATTGAGAACATAGAAGAGAATGTCTAAAGACAAAAATTAAATTGAATTTTTTGTATTTTGTATTTTGCAAAGTGCAAAGTCTTTTTGTCTTTCATGAAACTTTTGGTCTTTTGTTGTTCTTTCTTATCTCTTTCGATTTATTTTTTTGGGAAAATTTCAAATTTGATTTAAATATGTTTAACCATTTGGATTCTTCTTATCGTGATGAACTAGAATAATTGGATGGTAAAAATAGAAACTCCCACTAAAGATGAATTTTTGTTGTTTAAGAAAACTGACTGCTTTGCCCCTCTGGCCTCTGCCTATTGAATTGATATAATGCAAATTATGGAATGTATAATAATAGAAGTGTAACTTCTTGCACTCTCTCTCTCTCTCTCTCTCTCTCTCTCTCTCTCTCTCTCTCTCTCTCTTGTTTGCGTGTGTTGTGTAGGCACTTGAGGATGCATGGAATGCCACGTGCGAATCAAGGGTGGGATCTCCTGCAACCATGCACGTTCCCTCTGGCTTCACCTTCTTACTACAACCAATTGTCTTCGCCGGCCCTTGCAACTCGGATGTTAACGTCCTGGTAAACACTTACTCCTAAATGATTTCAATATATGTTGAGTGACCAAATATTAAAAAAATTGTAATGTATGAAAGATGATACCAATTTCTGCCAATACTAACTTTAAAATATTTTCGATCATCCTACACAATTACACTAGGTGCATAAAACCTTATATATGCAACCTCTTTTTTTTTTTATAATGGAGGAACGGCTCTACAATCAGGCCACTATATATGAACCTGACTGTACAAACCTCCGGGGAAACTAGCGTGATCACACAAATTACGGTCCCCCACTTACGTACGTCAGGGTACTCACTCAATGAAAAATCGAACCCCAGACTTTGTCGAGTACTTCCAAAGCCCCGGACATCCGCCCGAACTACTGAGGCAATCTGCATTGTTATCCATTTCAAAAGGCAATGTGTAAAACCTAGCTAGTGTTAAACTTCATATAGATGAATATTAAATGGGCAGGGCAAACTAATGTAATCCAAGTTTTTTGAAATATAACTACTTTTATTAATTTGATTAGAAAACTTTAAACTTGGGTAGACCATAGAAGAGTCGTCCGGGTTCATCACAGCCCCTCGGTTAATCCTTAAGTTGCCAATTCCAGTTTATGAAATAACTCCAAAGACCAAAAAAAAAAAAGCAAAAGTATGGATTACCTCCTTGAGGTTTGACTGTTTAGCAGATGAACCCCCTGGCATTTATCAATGACCACATCGCCCCCCTGTGATTTTGGAGTAAAGTGTAATTGTAACTCTGTTAATGGTCAATAGCAAAAAGACATCATTACCCTTTTAATAAATAAAGCACTTCACTTCGGCTCCGTTCCAGAAACCTTTTATTTTATAAGTACTTATTTTGAAACTTTGTTCTACAAAACTCAAATAAACAGCTTATTGTCACATTTTCAAATTCAAAAATAATGTAAATGAAAATTAATTTTTTAATTTTTTTTTGCATCGTATTAAAGATCTCAATGAGATTTATCAAACAAGATTCATAGTGATAGAAAAATTATTTGCGTAAGCACATGATTTTTGAGTTTGAAATTACCTTTTTTAAAAATAAGTACTTATTCACCATTTTATGGAACACACCTTATTATTAGACAAAAAATAAGTTCTTATTCCGGTTCTGGAACAGGCAGTACCCCTAAACCCTCCAACCACAGTGACGTTGAGAGATGCGGCAACAGTAAAATGAAGGAAATGACTGCCATGGCACATAAAATTGGGATTTTGAAAGCTTTTTAGTTAAATCCTAAATCCTCTGTCTCATACTCAAAACAAAAAATGGGTGTTTTTTGTTTTTGGCACGTTTGGGTCTATATTCAAGACACATATTGGGTTGTCCTTGTGTGATGATATCGAGCCCGGTGTCGGCGAAGCACTTGCTCGTCACGAGGGCTCATCTTTTCAAGCCCACATTCCCGGCCAGCGAAGGGAGGAGAGGATGCTCGGAAAACAGGCAAATTGAGGAGGTTTGTGCTCAGAAACATCGTTTCCGATATTGAATCGGTGGTCGTCAAGTCTTTAAAATCGTGGGATAACCAGTTGATCAACATTTTCCAAGAGATGAAAACACTAGGCATCTGCGAAAAATCTTCTCGAGCAAAACAGAGCTCCTCTGTTTTTCCTTTTTCCTTCATACTCTGTTTCTCATTGAAATTAGAGCAAAACAGAACTCTTCTGTTTGCCCCCCTTTTTTTTTCTCTAGTTTTTCTCTTGCCCAGTTTCTATCTGATTTACGAAACTTTTCAGTTGGGCACAAATCTCGAATCAAGGGTTTGCCTGCCATAGCCATTGGTGTTGCTTGAAGAAGACATCCCTTAATTGAAAAAGAAACGTATATAACAGATTTAAACTTACACAGAAAGGTCAAAAAAGGAAGAGAGATTATTAATATTAATTAAAAATATAAAAGAATTTACAGAGAACAAGTAAAATATTTTGGAAAGAAAGTTGGAAACCTGGTAATGAAATGAGAGGAGTAAACTAGAGCTGGTCTTTCATAGAGTTGGAAACCTGGTAATGAAATGAGAGGAGTAAACTAGAGCTGGTCTTTCATAGGGATGGGAAAAGGGCA
>BPLS01027505.1:0-10978 GCA_019656275.1 Rhododendron kiyosumense
AAGCCAACAAAGAAACAAACACACTAAGGGTCCTAAGTTCATCTCGGAGCACAAGCAAAGTCATGTCTCAAGTCACCCCTCATTCCATCCAATTCTTGCCTCTACATCTTGAATGAGCCAATCTTCATAATTCTGTGGCAACAGAACGCTGGGATAGGGATCCCTCGGAATGGTAACACGTGCCCTCCAAGTATGCTGGTAAAAACGACAAGTAGAGAACTTGAAAGGTGGCATGCTAAAGTACTCATGTGGCGGCATCGTTTGACGAACTCCGAGCTGACGAAGAATGCGATAAGGGATATAAAAGGTCCAACCAAACATGCCCGCCAGCATCATCCTGCTACGCCCCATGTTGCTAAGTGCCATAACTGGAAGATCAGCCCAATTAGTCCGCCATGCAATCATTTCTTCCGTGACTTGATGGAAACGCTGAACCCATAGCTCCTCAGTTCCACAAACCTCTACAAAATTCCTCCTCACAAAGCCCTGTGTCTCGTGAACCCGAGTTCTTGGAACAGGCTCCAGCAAATTGAGCTTATCACACAACCATAACTGCAATGAGAGAAAAGACAAGTCAGAAACCATAGAAAACTTGAACCGAGTGTTGAGGTAAAAAGAGAAAATGAGAAAAACCAGAAAAAGGAAAGCTGAGTGAGAAGCTTACCTGTAGGAATAATGGGCTACCTCCAAAGACATTGGTTTGACCAGCATGCACAGCATCTAGCCCTATTATTGTTTCAGCCAAAACCATCGGAGCTACATCCTTGCGATCATCAATTTGGGCAGCCACGCTCACCAACAAAGAACTCGCCTGACCGTCAGGCTGCACAAGCAGAAAGGCAGCCAGCAGACATAAGCACAAAGCAAATCTGTTACCTCTGAATTGGTTGATAAGACGAGGAATGTTCAGCATTCTGCCTTCGGATAGGGATTTGGCTACATTTTTGCTTATCCCCAACTTCTCAGACAAAGTTTGCGCTATTCCAATCTTCTTGAAAGGGTTAACCGGAACTTCCAGGTCAAAACCGCCGAGATAAGCGTGGAACTCCTCTACAGTGGGACATAGCTCCGAAAAACCGAAACGGAACACATGTACTTCTGGGTCCCACATTTGGGTAGCAGCACGAAGGAGCTCGGGACGTATGATAACGTCTCGAACATATCGCAGAGAACCTAGCCTATGTGAGCGACAATTCAGCCAATCAATGCCGTCAAGCTCATCGAGCCATGGACGTATCAAGGCGGGAAAGTTCATGATTTTAGGTTATGAAAGAGAATGAAAGCAAAGGAGAGAATTTATAGGAGAGGCAAGATGTATCTCGGTATACGTGCCACATCGAAGAACGCGTTAACCTTTGGAAAGAACCTCTCAAAATCCTTCAAATAGGCAGGTACAGAGCCTTAAGAGTCTGCAAAACAATGGGAAAACGGCCTTTAAGCATAAAGGGCAATAAAGAGGGTAGCAAGACTAATTGCAGGTTTGTCCTGTCAGGCCTCTACCGTATGGTAGACATATATCCACCGTGCGTTACAAGTGTCCACCGTACGGTAGACATATCTCCACCATATGTTACAAAGTTCTACCGTGCGGTAGAAGTATCTCCACCGTACGTTACAAAGTTCCACCGTACGGTACATATATCTCCCGTACGGTACAGTATGTGCACTGTATCTGCAGATTTTTGATTCTCAGAGGTCAAAACTTGTTTTGAGGCATTTTAGGCAGTTTGGCTTGCACATACAAGCCACATTATGCAAAAGTGACTTCACGGAAGGTTTGGTTGCAGCTCCGGACCATGATTTACAGTTTTGGTATGCAAAACGGCTCAAAAACGTCCAAAACCACGCGTGTGAACTGTCAACATCTGGTTTATAGTCATTTTCTTCGTTTTATCCGTACCAATAGGTCATATTACCATAATATGACTTTAAGAGAAGACTGGTTTCAAGTTTGGACCAAAATACGCAAGTTTGGTACCCCGAGGCCCATTTTTCCTATCAAAAGCTCATCCTTTCATGTCAAAGTATTCAAAGACAAGTTTCTTTCGTTTTGTCAAACTCCTACAAGTCATATTACGATACTCTAAATACGTAAAGGTGTCAGTTTCAAGTTTGGGCCCAAACTCCGGGATTTGGCGTTTCACGAGTCCGTAATCCTAGTCCAATGGGATTTTTATGTCAAGAGTCTCAAGTTGAAAACCAACCTTTTCATTTTCTCAAGTTATGACAGTCATTTTGAGCATACATGGTTCAATGACAACGTCTTCCAGGTCAGTTTGCACATATTACAAGTTTCGGTACAAATTCAGCTGAAGCCGCTTCACAACTCAAACATTCACTATCTCGGTGTTATGACTTCTATGTTTAGAGTAGACATGTGTGGTACGAATGTATTAAAAAGCAAGCTTATTTATAAACTCAAAAACAGCATCTACATAATGAAAGTGAAACCTGTGGAAAAAACAAAAAAACATGAGTACTACTGTCATGGCAGGCAGGCCCCCATCTATGCAAAATCAGAAAAAGGGACAAAACAGTCGTCCAAAGCAAAAAAGGCACGCAGGCCTCATCTCCTAAAAAGCTAGAACTGATAGAAAAGGCTCAACGACGCGCCATCTTCTGTGGTCTCTCCCTAACCTCAAAGGAGGTACCGTCATCACCATCATCGTCGTCATCATCATCATCGTCGCTCCGCTCGCCAGGAGGCCGTACGTAACGAGGATCAGAAATTGAGCTGCTAGACAAGCTGTCTCCTCCTCCTTCTTCCTCCTCCTCATCATCTCCACCTCTCTCCACCACCTCTGCTGGCCGCGCGCGCCTCTCTCGCAAGACTCTCTCCTGAGTAGTGGAAGTAGATTGAACAGGAGGCGGACTGCTCCTCGCGTTCTTTGTGCGTGGCCTATGGATCACCCCGGGATGCCTTGTAACCTGCATTATAAGGTATCGTTAGAAAGCAATCATCAGAAATAACGTAAAAGGAAAATAACTTGAAAACGTACCCAAACGCCTCCCCCTCGGCTAATAGCCTCGCCTTGAGCTCTTCCCCGGCTAGTAGCTCCACTTCGACCTCCTCCCCGACTGGATGACTCTTCGCGACCTCCCCCACGGCTGGTCGGCCCACCACTTGAACTTCTCTGTCTGGTACCACCCCTTTGTGCAGCTGCTGTGGCCCCGCGTGGCAAAACCTCGGGTGATACGCCCATTGCTCCCTGGCGAATCACCGTGAAACAATCCAACAGCAGCCGGTATACGTTCTCTGCCCATGCTCGTGGTACCTAAGACAAATTTAGCACATTAGAATAACATGTATATATGCATATATCGAATAAGTTTGCAAGAAATGAAAATAACAAGTCAAAATTCATACCTCAGCCTCAGGTAAGGTAACACTCGCAGAGCGTGACGGGATAACGATCTCGCCTTCAATACCTTCCCGCGTCACTACCGATACCACTCTGCTCACCTCCGGGAAAGTATGCCCCACCTCTGCAACCCGTCCAGCGCCTCGTCCCCTACCTGGCCTACGGCGTGAGCTGGTACCACCCCGTCTACTCCCTCTACTCCCCGAGGCCCCTGTCGCCGCCTCACTCTCATTACCCCCTGCCTCCATAGCACCTGATAGCCGCTCCGCCATCCGAAGGCGATAGGCTAAGTACCTCTCCCTATAGCCTGCATAGTCCATCGAAGTGCTAAGATAAGCTGTCAGGTCCGCGACTGGCCTCGTGTGCCTCTCTATCTCCTCCCGAGTATAATCCCCCGTCCTCAGCATCAGGAGTGGCACGCCTACCGGAACCCTGAACTCCGCTAGCCCCAAGGATTGGCGCGTCACCCGCTCCCCCAGATACCATTGCCAGCCAAAGGGTGACTCCAATAGAACGCGGCTGCGGGTCACCTCCCGGCTTCGGACAAGAAAGTCTGCTCGCAGCCCGGTCCACAGATTCCATAAAACCTGCAGAAAATTGAAGAATGCCTTAGAAAAGTGACCTAGAAAACAACGTCATATAGTCAAAAGTAAAGATTCTTACCCCTTCACCAGACATCCTATCAAGGAAGAGGCGAAATTCCCTCAAATTCCCTCGGAATTCACTAGATTGGCGATACTTGGGCGCCCACCTCAATGCTCGAGGAAGTACTCGAGGATTCTCGTACGTATTCTCCGGACCGTACATCCCCAGTACTTCAAAAGCCCAAACCTGCACGTTAAGCAAATTGTATTAGTCAAAGAAGATCAAAAGGCAAGTAATATGCGATTTAAAAACATGAATTGAATATCTTACCTCCAAGACCCTCCAGTAGCCGCCTAAAGTCGTACCGACCATGCGCGACGCGCTCCCGAGAAAGCAGTACAAGGTAGCCAAAGCAGCCCCTCCAAAGTCGAACCTCCCCGCCTGCTCAAGATGGTGGAACGCCGGCAGCCAACCTAGGTGCACACCATTACGTCTGTTCGGGAACAATGACGCACCAAAAAGGTAGAGCAGGTAAGCCCGGGCCATCTGTGCCACCTCCTTATCATCCACCGGAGTTCTATCCCAATACCCCTTTTCGAATTGAGAATATTTCACCATTGCATCCGCTGCCCTAAACCCCGGTCCCAAGTAATACTCTAAGGCCCTCTGGTCCCTGTACAACTCTGAATCAAAAGGTACCGGGTCTCCTCCTACCCTCAAACCAGTAATCGCTGCAAAGTCTAAAGGGGTGATGGTCATCTCACCGAATGGGAGGTGGAACGTGTTTGTAGTGTTCCACCATCGCTCAACTAAGGCCCTCACCAAGAAACGGTCCGATCGCCCTCCCGTGAATAAGGTCCGAATGAAAGGACCAAAACCTGCAGCATCAACCAAACTCCGTACCCTAGGATCTAAAGCCTCATAATATTCGAGGGACCGGGCAGGCCCCCCATAACATGCCATCGATGTGTCCTCCTGTTTTACATAAACATACATGCATACAGACTAAGATACAATGATATGATAAGCATATAAAAGCAAGAAATGTAAAAGGCATTGAAATTGAAATTACCAGTGGGCCGGACATCCCCATGTGACTCCCAGGGTCGTGAAGCACCTGCTCCTCCTGTAGGGCCTGACGAGGCACGAACGCGTCCACCCCAAAAGGCACGAAGAAGTGGACGCGAGGCACATAAGACTCCTCGCTGAAAGCTGCCCTCTCCCTCGCCGCTGCCTCCACCTCCTGAACCAAAGTAACCCGAGGGCCCTCCCTCGCTCTCTGCCTCTCCTCCTCCTCTCTCTCAGCTTCCCTCAAAGTCTCCTCTCTCGAAAGCACACTCGCTAACGAAGGAGTCTCCGCCAGTCGAGCACTCAAGTCCCGAGGGTCTGCACACTCTAAAGTGTCTCGCAGACTCACCCCCTGCTCCCTCGACGAACCAATGGGAGGCCTAAACAAAGGATCCGCCAGTGGATCCCTCGCCTCTCGCCCCTCGCTCTCTCCCACTACTGATTTCCCCCTCGCTAACCTCCGAGCAACGGCCTCAGCATCCTCATCCCCCCCTCTGCTCTCTGTCTCCCTGGGCATGTCCGACGGAGTAAAAGGGAAGTCTGAAGGAGTCGCGCTGGCCGGCGTCCCTTGTTCCTCCATGGCCCGACGTTCCACGCTCACATCTAGCCCTCCGATCTCCATCTCAATGACTGAACCAGCCGGAGTAAAAGGAGTACTCGCCGGCGTCGCTGGCACGCTTGCTGCAGAACCCGTTGAACCACCCACGGTCAGTTCTTCCACCGTACGGTGCTCCCCTTCTACCGTACGGTGTTCACCCATTACTGTATCACCGCTACCAATTGAAGCCTCCACCGTACGGTGCTCACTCTCTGCCGCACGGTGTTCGTCCGTCACCATCCCACCCCCAACCGCCGTGGTCTCCACCGTACGGGTCTCCTCCTCCACCGTACGGTGTTCCATCTCTCCCGTACGGCACTCCTCCATTATGGCAACTCCTGCACTGCCCTCAGCCGTCGCCACCAAGTCTCCCTCGCTTGATGTGCCACTCGCCGCCACACTGTTTCTCGTCATCGAGACCACGAAGCCTTCAATAGCTTCGGTGCTGTCCATGGGCATGGCTGTTGCACCACCGCCCCCTTCCACCGTTACGACTGGGCCCTCGCCCAAAGTCGAACCACTCTCCTCGGCACCCATTGGAACCACAGCAGCACCTGACTCGGTTCCCCGTGCCGCCGTACCGTCGCCACCGCTTGGGGCGTCACCCACGTTGTCACCATCACGCTCCATAACCGAAATAGGAATTTGAAAATCTAGGGTTTGAGAGGAAGGAGAGAAGTTCAAAATTTTGAAAGTGAACCGACTGAAACGGTTTCTGAATTTATGTCTCCTCACTTCCTCTACCGTACGGTGGAACGATAACCCGTACGGTAGACCTTTCAAAAAACTCCACCACACGGCACAAGATCTACCGTACGGTACACATTTGCAATTCAAAATTCAATTTTTAAATCACTCATGGTTCATTGTTTCAAATTGGTGCTGTACCACTCCATGTTTGTTCAAATAAAGTCCTACTGTGGAAATCTTGCTCTCAAAAGTCGTTTCTCAGTAAATCATATCGAATTACAAATCATCAATGGTACGAACAGCCTCGCTAAGTTTACATTTTTTATCAAATATGATTGAGATCTATCCCCAAATAACCAGTTTCTTGAAATTAATTTGTTGAGATCGCATCCTCAACAAAACCGCGTTTCAATTCTGCAATTTTACATCTTTATCAATTATGATTTGTTAAATCATATTTTCAAATGGTTTATTGAGATCTATCCTCAATAATCATCTTCTCGAAAAAAAAAAAAAAAAACTCGTTGAGATCATACCCTCAACAAATTTCAAACAAACTTCAGTCAAATTTCAATCAAATAGTGTAGACAGCCATGCTAAGACTACATTTCTTACATAAAATCTTTTCCAACATTCAATTTATGACTTTATCTGTTTTATATTTCCATTACATTTTGCCCCCATGAACTACGCAGGTCTGATCCCTACATTGAGGTACGTAGGCAGCTCGAAAGAGCATGACCATTTGCATTTATATTTTGTAAAGTATTTTCTGCTTAAAAGATACTTGGATATTCAAATTGGGTGGTCTATGTCTTTGACGCGACTCAGAACGAATCAATGATCTACGAGCCTCGTCAAAGAGGGGCATCTGTAGACACCCCAATTTGGACACTTCGATATCTTTTAAAAATCCCCGATGATGACAAAAGGATTTTAATTAAACAAATACCATTCTACCGGAATGAATCTTTGAAAAGGTCAACATAAGGTTAACTCTACCGTACGGCAGACATTTCCACCGTACGGGACATATACGTCATCCAAACCGCCTTACAGTTAGGCGGTTGTGACATCCACCGCACGGTACATATATTTCCACCGTACGGTAGATATGTCCACCGTACGGTACATCGGTACTTGCAATAAACTTTTCCAGGATTTCGGCGAGGCATCTCAGGCCATCATCACACTGGTCAGTAGCTCTCTACGGCCGGCGTAGGTGTACAGACGACCGGGAAACGCTTGGAGACCAAGCTAAACCCCTGAAATTTTCCCTATAAATACTCTAGGGTTTCAATTGGGAAATACACGAAAAAATCCTTCTGAAAATCTTACTTGAAAAGCCTCATTTTGCCTTGAAAATGTTCTGAAAGTGTTACAGTTTGAGTTCTTGCGCCAAAAACAATTTTACTCATACCAGAAGATTCCCTCAAACACTGCCATTTTCCAAAACAAAAGATTCATTCCAAGAAAGGTATAATTTCTCTGTTCTTAAACTCTGAGGGGAACAAATAAGGTGCAGGTTGGTTCCCCATACCATCCCTGGACCCAAATTATCCAAAACGTGAAAACAACATCTGAAATCCCACTAGACTCCACCGTACGGTACAAGCTTCCACCGTACGATAGATGTTTCCCAGGGAACATTTGCTTTGTTCATTATTTTCTTCTTCACCTCATAGCTTGATATAAGATACCATGCTTCCCTTAGTATGATATACTTGTTCTGCTTTTGAAACAACATGCGACGTGTTTTAATCATATCAATTGTATTTTTGATACAAGAAAATTTCTACACAATGAACACCTAAGCTTGCATGTAAGAAGTTAAGTCCCAGAATATCTTATGGCTCACTGTAATTACTAACCACAAAGATCATGTACCGTACGGCTCATACCTCTACCGTACGGTAGAGTGTTTGTGGAATAAATCCATTTATTTGCTGATTAATTAATTAAAGCATGAGTATCAAACTTCATTTTTAGTTAAATAAAGTTTTTCACATGTTATAACTGTTTTCTGAAAAATTTGCTACGAGACATGTACCGTACGGTACATATTTCCACCGCACGGCACATGTTTTCTACCGTACGGTTGAGTCTGCATGAGACAGTATGCCTACTTGTTTATATCTATTGCATGCCAGTGCTAATGTTTAAAGTTGCATACATGTTATAAACTGCTTTTCGTGACCCTGAAAGTTTAAGCAATGAAATGATTTTCGAAATCCCACAAATCTTAGTAAGGACCGATTTATCGGGCGAGGGGGGTGCTTTTCTAAACAAAACCTTCCCCCTTCGTAACCTGGCTTCCGAATCCAATCTCTGGTTTATTTTTCAATTCAAATATCATTTTCAAGTTCCAGGTTTTCTCGGGTAACAAACCATTTTACAAAAACCCGGGTGGCGACTCTTCGATTTTTCAAAACGAGCGCACGACAGGGGATGGCCTCCGGAAAGGCACGTCTCGGGCTCTGGCGAGCCCACAAGTCACAAGCAGATTTTTTTCTGTAAAAATATTTGTAACGCACATATCATATGCATTATCATTAGGTTGAGTTAGGGCTTTTCAGTGACAAGTCAAATCGATCATAAATGATTTTAAGTCACCAGCAGATTTCTTTCTGTAAAAATAGGATTGTAATCCACATGTCATATGCGTTATCATGAGGTCGAGTCAGTGCTTTTCAGTGACAAGTCAAATAAACCGGATAATTGCTTTTTAGTCACAAGCAGATTCGTTGCACACAAAAGATTTGTCTAAGTCTAATTTTTTTTTTTTATGAATAAACAAAAATTCAATAAGAAATTGTTCACACTAAACAATGAAATCTATTAAAGTAGACATCTTCACATTACCATCCAATTGAAAATTTCATTCAATAACATAAACCCTTCATCCAACAATACATTTTGTTTATTCGTCATCAGAATAATTAGAAAGTTCAGGATCAGTTGCGTACTATGGATCCATTTTAATGTTGTTAATCAAATCCCATGGGTCATAGCCATCCCGTTCACCATCCCTAATTGCAGTGGCTATCATTCCTTGTTGCATAGCCTGCCGGGACGTTGCATTAATCTCCACCTGCAGTCTTTAGCAAACATCATTATGTAACAAGTTTGCCTTCTCCCAACTATCATCTCCGATGATCGTGCTTTGGGCACCTTTTGCAGGTAGGATCGACATTTCACCTCCATATGATTGTGCTCTACGAACATGTTTGGCTAGTTAATTAAATCAGCAGCTTCACCAACAAACGGAGTTTGGTTCCAATCTAATTTGAAATAAGTATCTTGAGCTAGATTGTAGTGTAACACCGGCAAAATAAATTCTCGTTTCCCTTGCCTGTTTAACGTACCAAAATTGTAGTCCAACCTTGGGAGGGAGTGTTGGTTAGCACGTGGATCGACCCCAGCCGTTGGTTGCGTACCAGTTCGCGGAACCACAAAAAATGCGTTGCGTGACATCACCCCGCGGTACCCTCTCATATATTATATAGAATTTTCTTTGTGCTCGACAAGCTAGGAATCTAGAGGGGAAAGTCGGGCATGCGGTTCAACATCATTGTCCCCACCCCCAATATCTTTTCGCAGTCGAAGATGAAAGTTGTTAACTTGATCACCAGGTGGGGGTGCATGTGCAATTTCATCAACTAAGGGGGGTGCAGGTGCAATGTATCCCCTGTTATATTCCACCAGTCATTCAATAACTCTGTTTGCTATGAGAACTCTCTCCACCCTTTGGGAGCCAAAAAAACGCATATCCCATTCATCAACATTGACACCTCTACGAGAACTCTCTCCATTTTCTTTTGTTTTTTTTGAACGAAATCGTTGATCCATTTCGTTACTGAATGACTGTTGATATGGTCATACATATACATATACATATATATATATGTATATGTATATAAACGCATCACGCACATTCAATATGCATGACGCATATTGGATATGCATCATGCATATGTAATATGTATAATGCATATTGGGTATGCGTGATACATGTTGGATATCCAGCTGGGCCAGCTCGCATATGCCACCACGAATAACGCACATCCCATATGCGTGATGCACATAGAATGTGCGTTTTGAACTATTTATAAAAATAGTTTAAGAACGTATATTTTGGCAAATAGTTACGTGGAAACGAATAAATCGACAAAAACCTCATGCGTTTTTTATCGATTTATTCGTTTCCATATATAACTATTTGCCAAAATATACGTTTTTTCAAACTATTTTTAAAAATAGTTCAAAACGCACATTCCATGTGTGTCACGCATATGGGATGTGTGTTATCCGCGCTGGCATATACGAGCCGGGCCAGCTGGATATCCAGTGTGTATCACGCATACCCAATATGCGTGATGCATATTTCATAGGCGTTAGGGTTTAAATCAGATTGCAAAAGTGTATGTGAGATGCATATACTTTAGTAACTTTACTGTCTTTCCTCTCCCTCTCCATTCTCGCGATCTACATTCGCTGTACTCTTCGTTTGCCGCTGATCGTAGTTCTCTTCGATCTCCGTCGCCGTTTGTCATTCTCTCCTCCCTCTCACTGTAAGTCCCCCCCCTTCTCTCTCTTTCTCTCTCTCTCTCTCTCTCTCTCTCTCTCTCTCTCTCTCTCTCTCTCTCTCTCTCTCCCCCCATAGCTATGTATATAT
>BPLS01027512.1:0-34220 GCA_019656275.1 Rhododendron kiyosumense
CAAGCAAGGCTAAGTGACAGTAAGCCTTGGTTGGGACCAAAGAGGGATGTGCCCACTAGCCCTGTCCCAGCCATCCACAGAAGGGAGTTGCCACCTTCGAAGAAGGCCAACATTGGTCAGACAGCCGGGGCATCAGGAGAGGCCAAGCAAGAAGATTTCACTCTGGTGAAAGGGGTTCCTGATTGGTTTCTCAAGCAAGTCAAGCCTGATCTGTTCCAAGGGTACAAAGGCTCTAACAGGAATGAGAATAGAACTTTCAAGCCACCAGTCTCGAACTCTGGAAACTGGGTGTTAATCAGGGATCCTAAGTCCCAAATACCCCAGATGGTTCCATTGCTTTCAAGAACTCAGAAAAGGAAGCTCCAGAGAAAATACACGCTTTTCCAATCAGGAGAATCCTCAACGGGGGAAGAATTAGGTAGGGGAGCAAGGCTTAATCCACGGTTTGACAGGGTTAAGAGGGACCCAGAAGAGTTTCGAGCCCAGTATCATGAGAAGGAGACTTTGAAGAAAGTAGCCTCTGCCATGCTCGAGGAAGATTTTGATCCACCATCTCCCAATTCATTGGCTAGTTACCAGTCCGGGTTACTCGAAGCCATGTTGGTAGAACAAGAAGGGATCGAAGGGAGCTCCTCACCCATGGAGCTATCAACACAAGAGGTTGAGAGCAAGGAACCTAGGGAAACTGAGGCACCCAAACCGGCCAAAGAAAGGGCAACAATCCAATTTGGGGGGCAGCCAGAAGTGCAGGTGAATATGGTGTATCCATGCTCTATGGATTTCTTCAAGAATGGCCAGACAATGAAAGGCCAAGGTGATGCTTGGTCAAACTTGGACAAGCCAATCGACTTCGAAGAAACGCGGAGTGATGAAGAGTTGAACATCATATGCAACAACTGCGACTTGGAAGAGGTGGCTCAGATTGAGATGGACGAGAACCTGGTATGTGAAATTGAGCAGAGTCAAGAGAGTTTGGAGGTAAGCTCAAAAGAAAGTGCTTGTTTTGTCCCGGAGTCCATGTCTGACGTCGAATATCCCTTGGTAATAGATTTAAATTATGTGGAAATTTCATATCCATTTAAATTACCTACTAATGCAATGAGACAACATTTGCGTCCATTATATATTACTGCATATTTCGATGGAGTCCCACTTAACAGAATCCTAGTGGACAATGGAGCTGCAGTGAATATTTTGCCTTTCCAAACCTTGAAAAAGCTAGGGAAAGGAAAAGCAAAATTGATTCCAACTAGCACATCCATTGCAGGATTTACTGGGGAAAGTCAACATGCCAGGGGAATCATCTCCATTAGATTGGCAATAGGAGGCATAGAGACTGATACTGCTTTCTTTGTGGTTGACACATATGCTAAATATAATGCTTTATTGGGAAGAGACTGGATTCATGTTAATGGATGTATCCCTTCTTCCATGCATCAGGAATTAATGATTGTCAAGTATGACAAAGGCAAAGAAGTGGGTGTTGAAGGAGTCAAAGCTGATCCACATCCATTTAGTGCCACAGCAAATTTTGCTAAAGCAGAAATGTACAAATCAGACGTAGTTCCTTTGAGTGAATTACTGCAAGCAGCCACTTACCCAGCCAACGAGATGGAACTGGGAGAATTGGCAGAGCAGAAATCAAAGCTGAAACAAACTGTTGATTATGAATCAGACACCCCAAAAGATGATGCTGCTTGGATGTAAGTCCAAGGAAGAGGAAGAAGAAGAGGCCAACTCTTTGGCTTTGGTGAGGTATGTTGCTTTGGGGATCGAGCAGAAGATTCAAGAAGATAACATATGGGAAGATGTTATGCAGGGAGATAAGCCTCATAAGGAGGAAATCCAGATTGCCTCTCCAGAGCAGGTTGAAGCTCAAGACCTTCTGGAGGAAGTAAAATTGGGGGATGAGCAGAACCCCAATCCAGTGTTTATTAATAAACAGCTTGAACCAGAGGTGAAAGCTGGGTTAATAGCACTATTGAAAGCAAACAAAGATTGCTTTGCATGGAGTTACAAGGAACTGCCTGGATTGGACAGGGAATTGGTGGAGCATAGGTTGCCTATCAAGCCACAATTTAAACCTGTAAAGCAGCCAACCAGGAAGATGAGTCCAGAAACTATTGCAGGTGTTAAAAAGGGGATGCAGAGGCTTCTAGATGCAGGTTTTATTAGAACAGCCAGGTATGTCGAATGACTATCCAATGTGGTTCTAGTCCCTAAAAAGAATGGGACTATAAGGATCTGTATTGACTTTCGAAACCTAAACACTGCAACTCCTAAAGATGAATATCCAATGCCTAATGTGGATACACTTGTGGACGGTTCAGCTGGACACAAGATATTATCCATATTGGATGGGCATTCAGGGTATAATCAAATTTGTATTGCAAAGGAAGATGTGCATAAAACAGCATTTGCTTGCCCTGGTAATATTGGCATCTTTGAATGGGTCAAAATGCCATTTGGGCTAAAAAATACTGGAGCCACCTACCAGAGGGCTATGAATGCCATTTTTCATAATTTGGTTGGAGGTTTTCTTGAATGTTACATAGATGATATCATTGTGAAGTCAAATTCTGATGAGGATCATTTGAAACATTTAGAGAAGGCATTTCAACAAATGAAGCATTATCAGTTAAAGTTGAATCCAGAAAAGTGTTCTTTTGGAGTGTCAGCTGGGAAATTTCTAGGGTATTTAGTCCACAACAGAGGAATACAAGTTGACAAGAACAAAGCAAAGGCTATTATTGAAGCCAAACCACCTTCTACAAAGAAGGAGTTGCAAAGGTTTCTTGGTCAACTAAATTTCCTTCGAAGGTTTATATCTAACACTGCAGGGAAAACTAAAATCTTCTCTTCTTTGTTGAAATTGAAGGAAGGGGAAGAATTCAAGTGGTCCAGAGAGCATAATGAGGCCTTCGAAGCCATCAAGGGTTATCTAGCCAACCCTCCTGTTTTGGCACCACCCATCAAAGGAAAGCCGGTGAAGTTGTACTTAGCTGCAACACACGACTCAATAGGAGTACTGTTGGCTCAAGACAATGAAGATGGCAAGGAAAGAGCAGTTTATTATCTTAGTAGGTTTCTAAACTCCTGTGAATGCAAGTATGCTGCAGTGGAGAAACTGTGTTTAGCTTTATTTTATGCTTCCAAGAAACTCAGGCATTATATGTTGCCTAGAGTAACTTATGTTATTTCTCAAACTGATGTAATTAAGCACATGCTTTCGAAACCGGTGCTTAGTGGAAAGATTGGGAAATGGATAGTGTCTTTGATTGAGTTTTGTCTTGAATATGTACCACAAAAATCAGTAAAAGGCCAGGCATTGGCCAATTTCTTAGCTGATTATCCAAATGAGCTTGAGGCAGCAAGAGCATTGGAGGTCACTGTGGTCGAAATCAAGCCATGGAAATTATGGTTCGATGGGTCAAGAACTGCTCAAATGGCTGGAGTAGGCATAGTTATGGAGTCTCCCCAAGGATTGAAAACCAAATATGGTTTTCGACTGAATGAGGGACAATGCTCCAATAATCAGGCAGAGTATGAAGCATTGATCATAGGATTAGAAATTTTGCTTAACCTGAAAGTGAGTGTTGCTGAAGTTTTTGGAGATTCTTAGCTAGTGATAAATCAGCTAAATGGACAGTTTAAATGCACTAGTCCAGCGTTGATAATTTATTATCAACAGGCCAAAAGGTTGATAGATCAGTTCTATATGCTCACTTTAACTTATGTTCCCAGATTCTTTAATGAAGAAGCTGATGAAATAGCTCAAAGGGCATCAGGTTTCAGAGTTTTATCAGAAAATGAAAAGGAGTTTTGTCAGTTAACTTTGAGAAAATCTCTGCCCATGTTACAGAATAGAATAAGTGGTTTCGAAGTATTGGAAATCAATGTACCCACTAGTCAAAATGTTGATTGGAGGCAGCCATTGATTGAATATTTAACTAAACCAGACAGTGTTGCAGATAAAGCAACCAGATTGAAAGCAATAAACTACATAATGTACAACAATGAGCTATTCAAGAGAGGGATGGACGGCCTTCTGTTGAAATGCTTAAATAAGGTAAGTGCTTTTAAGGTAATGGCTGAAGTGCATGAAGGAATTTGTGGAGCACATCAAGCTGGCATAAAAATGAGATGGTTGATAAGGAGGTATGGTTATTATTGGCCTACCATCCTCAAAGATTGTATAGATTATGTAAAAGGGTGTCAAGCCTGTCAAAAAACAGGTCCACTCAAGCGTTTGCCAGTCACAGATTTACAATATGTGATAAAACCATGGCCTTTCAGGGGTTGGGCCATGGACATGATTGGGATGATTTATCCTCCTTCATTGGAAAAGCATAAGTTTATCTTAGTGGCTACTGATTATTTCACAAAATGGGTGGAAGCACAAGTTTATCAGGAGGTAAAGCAAACCCATGTTATTGATTTCATAAAAGGAATCATATACAGGTTTGGAAGCCCTCAAACGATAACAGTGGATAATGGTTCCATATTCGAAGGGAAGCTGGTAAAGAATTTTGCTAGTAACCATGGAATTTCATTAATATATACCAGCACTTATTATGCTCAATCAAATGGTCAAGCAGAATCAACCAACAAAATTATTAAGAGGGGGATTCAAAGAATGGTGGATCACAACCCAGAGGTTTGGCATGAGTTGTTACTTGACACTTTGTGGGCATATAGAAATACAAAGAGGACTAGCACGGGCACTACTCCATTTGCCTTAACTTATGGACATGATGCTGTGTTGCCTATGGAGATTACTGTAAGATCTCAAAGAGTAGCATGTCAAAATAATTTGGATACAGGGTCTTATCATCAAGCCATGCACATGGAGTTAGAAGACATTGATGAAGCCAGAATAAAGGCTTTAAATCAAATCATGTTGCAAAAGGCAAGAGTAGCAAGGAGTTATAATAAGAGAGTCGCCCTTCGAAGCTTTGATGAAGGAGACCTTGTATGGAAGGTTATCCTTCCTATCAGGGATAAAAGGGTAAAAAGGGATGGATTAGGAAAATGGGCGCCAACATGGGAAGGGCCTTTTCAAATCCATAGAGTGTTGAGAGGAGGAGTCTATCATTTGAGAAATCTGGATGGTTATGTTCATCGAAGGAAAATCAATGGAAGGCATCTCAAAGCCTATATTCCATCTATATGGGAATCCTTTCATAAAAGATAAGCTTTCGAAGGAAGGTTTCTGAGGTTTTCGATGGGATTTAGTTATTTTTAAGCTAAAACCAAAGCGAATCCCGAATTCGAAGCATTGGTTGTATAGCGGTATGATTTCAATTGGTTTTGACATTCAGGAGTTCTTTTCTTTGAAGTTCTTATATGATTACATTTCAGCCAATGTGTCATATTAGCATTCGAAGCTATGAAAGAGTCAAGCATTGCCAACCAAATTTTCATTATATATATGGAGCAACTAAACAAAAGAAAACCCAAATGGGTTGAAACAGACCCAAGTGGGTCTGAGCAAAATAAACGCAAACAGATCCAAGTGGATCTGAACAAAAAAAAAAAAACCCCCTCCGGCCTAAAAAAGCAAAAATGAAGATCATAGTTGATCCTCACAGTCCCAAAGGAGAATCTTCAAGAAGATTTTCCCTCCGGGGGACTTTTTGCTTCGTGAGCCGAAAGGACGGATGAGAGATCATCCCAGGTCCTAGCCAAGCAGAGACGTGAAGCCGTCTCCATGCACACCAGCTGGTTTCGAAGCTGTTCGACTTCGCTTCGAAGAGCCTGGAACTCTGTTTGGACCTCTTTTTTGAGCTCCGTAATCATGTCAACTAGCTTCGCTATTTCGGTTGCAAGGTCGACGGAAAGTGTGGGTTGATCAATATCCATGATTGGATATGTAGAGTAGGAGAGAGTGAAAGGGAGAATACTCCGTCCTATCAACGCATGGGTTTATTTATACTTAAACGAGTACAGGGAGTCCACTTTAGTGATTATGGGCATTGATGAGTGGAAATACGTAAGGCTCAGAAGACGAAGGGTCTGAGAGCGTTTGGACGGCATGCTGTTTGATAATTAATAGGTTGCAACTCACAAGGAGACGGCTGGAATGCCTCGGGAAATAAATGAGTTGGATAAATTAATTTAGACCGCGTGTGGTTGGTTTTCGAAGAGCTAGCGTGTTTCAGCGTTGTCAACATTTGTTTATTATTTATTCGAGGGCTTCGAAGGAGAAGCCCAGTCAGGGTAAAATAATACAAAAGTGCTTGTGAGGAAAATTTTTGTTTCTGTGATTTTCTTCATGCTTGTTACGTCCACGTTAGTATTTAGCATCAAAAGCAGAATGAAAACAGTAACGAAAGGCTAAACTACCAGTTCATTGGTCAAAGCCAATGTTGAAAGCATAAATACGAATAAGCAGTTTTCATTTCATCAACTCGGAAGGTTACAAGTGGATTACATTGAGAAACCTATCTAAGGATCCATTACATTTGCATAAAGGATTACATTGAGAAACCTATCTAGGGTCTATTAGTATCTCGAAGCTGGGTCCCTAGGGATCAAAGCTGAGTCTCTAGGGATAATCCAACTGAGATACAAAGACTAGGACCAAGCTTCATTGAGACTTGGTCCAAGTTCCTTGCTAGTTATTGGTAGGGAGCTAGAGCTCCTAGCACCACTGTAGGAAGCTCATAGCTCCATAGGTAGGTAGGTAGGCTTCGAAGACCATTATTGGTTAGAATCTTTGGTCTTCGAAGCGACCACTGGATACAGCCACATCGTGAGCACTGATGTGGCTATACCCAGAGGCCTTAGGGGGTAAGGGAAATCTCGTGAGAAATGATGTGGCTATGTTTGGAAGCTTTTCTTCAGAAACAGGGGAGGAGGTTTCATGATGGGTTTCTTTGGAGCCCTAACTGGGAAGCTTGTTTGGAAGTTGCTGAAAGAAGAGAAGGCGGAGGAAGAAGATGCTTGGTAAGTTTTCTTTTTCCCAAGACCTTTATTTATACTAGTGAGCTTGGGAATATTCATTTATGGCACTTTAAGATACGATAGGTGAAGCGTTGACACAGTAGTCTTTCTGAGTAATGGAAAGTGGAAAACAGGGTTTGAGTTAATTATGGATGTACTTGCCCAAAAGAATCGAATATTCAATGAAAGAATAAAGTACAAACTGCGTAAAGTTACAGAAAAGGACTAGTTACATTACAAATGGTAGTTAGTAGTCCTCGAAGAAAACTAAAGTTAGCATCCAAAAGGGAAGTATGAGCTGCTCTTCTCCTCTGTTCCTCTCGAAGGGAAGGAATAAGCCGTGGGAGCATCGACTCATCCCTTAGTGCTTCACCCTCAAGCTCTGGGAAGCCCCTAGAAACTTCAGCTCTCTCTTGCCTGACTTTCTCCATCTCTTCTTGTAACCGTTGCATTTTCTTGTCAAGCTCTGAAAGCTTATCTCTTCGAGCCTGATATAAAGATAGACGAGAGGCGGTCTCGAGTGCTTTGGCTTCTAACTTGTTGGCCTTTTCGAAGGTCAATCCAATGCTCTCGGACAAGAAATGATTGTGAGCAATCAATTCACTGAACTGCTTGAGTTGCTCTTGGAGAGTGGAATTGATTGACATGGGAAGGCCTTGGGAGAGAAGTAAAGCTTGATGGCACACCTCGAAGTGATAGGTTAAACTATGTTCAATCAAAGTGGGAAGTCCTAGCTGATTTAGGGTCCTCAGAAGACTCTTTAATGTCAGGACTTCTTCCTTCGAAAGAACATGTTTAAGACTAAAAGAAGGTAAGAGAAGAGGTGTGGAGGGGCTCAAGAGTTGCTGAAGGCTTTCCAAAGGGTTCGAAGAGATAAGAGGAGTGGGAGTAGCTATTTTATTGCAAAATTCTTCCAATTGACTTTTAAAGAAGGATATGTCAAAAACCACTAAGGGCAAGTCAATTGGAGAAGAGGAAGATGTGGAATGGTCTTTAGGAGGAAGAGCCATACCTATTACCTGCATAAGGTTTATAAGTTAAAGTTAAGTGAAAAAAAAAACAGGAAATGAAAGGTATTACTGATTGTCAAGAGTACCTGATCAGAGGAAGAGGTTGAACCAGAGCCTTGATCCTCAGCACTTCTAAGAGTATGGCTCTTCGAAGCCAAAGTAGGATTCATCCTTAGAGGTCCCTCCCCTGAAATCGATAAGGGAGTGAGGGGGAAGTCTCTCTGAAGGATAGGAAGTGGCCCCAAGGTCTTCGAAGGAGCCAGGCTGGTCAGTACTTGTGCAAAGGTTGGCTCAGTAAGGAATGACAGCAAAGTGTGCATGTCAATATCCTTTGCAGCAGAGTCTTTCTGTACAGAAAGAACTTGAACAGGGGATGCCTGCAAAGGACAAAGGAAAGTTAGAATGAATCCTTTCACAATTCGAAAGGTGAGTATTCAGAGGATACCTTGTGAGGGACATCTTCTGACGTTTGGACTGAGGGCTCTATCACTTCTTGTTGAGGGCAGGGAACGAGAGCTAGGTCCAATGCCTCAATAGGGGATGCAACTTGAGCCTACAAAGAAGTTAACAGCAAGTCATTAGCACAAGAGACACATGAGAATGTGGGCAGTTTAAACTGACTTACCTCTTCTGGGGAGGAAAGTTTCTTTGGAGAAACAGGCCTTTTGGGAAGAGTTGTCTTCCTCACATGGGGGAGGGTCTCCTTCGCTTGTCTTGTTTCACCTGGTTCGAACTCAAGAGTCAGAATTACAGCAAAGTCCTCTTATTCCTAAGGGAATACTGAATCATAAATGAGAAAGGAATTTACCCCTGGAGGCCAGTATCCCTGTATCACTCTCTGTTTCTTCATCACTGGAAGAAACCTGAGGGCCACGCTTCCTAGTGGTCCTTGTCCTCTTCGAAGCTGAAAGGAAGGGGATAAGGAGGTGACTCGGACAAATAATATGGGAGTTTTTAGAGGTTAATTAGAGGAAAGGAAACCAACCTGGAGGTTCAGCTGAGGGCTCGAAATAGTGCTTGGTGGGAATTACTTCTTTGGGCGGAGAAGTAATTTTCCTCTTCTTCGAAGCACTTTCTGGAGAAGAGGTGGCACCTGCAGGGTGGAAAGTAGTTAGGTTTGGTTTCAGCAAAAGAGAAGGGATGTTCAGGGACAGTTACCTCTTTTTTGTGTTATCCTCGTAGATTGCCTTCTTGATGGAGAAGGGGGAACGACCATTGCAATTGGGGAGGCTTCGACTGGAGTCAGTCTTTGTTCAACTTCGCCTCCAACAATGTCTTCGATGCCTCCAACCAAGCCAAATTCGTTGTCAGAGGAGAAAGAGGACGAGTCATTTTTTCCTCCGTGACCAAACTCAGACTTCTCAAACCCAATGTGGGTTAGAAACTTTTTGTAGGGTTTAATCCCTGAGAGGAAGGAGCAATTGGAGTGCCACCAGGTGTCAAATGCAGGGGTGGTGCGTACCTCAGGTTCCCAGAGCTCCTGAGTAATTGTTCTCCTCAATGCATTTCTGGCTTGGGCAAAACCCGTCAGAAAATGGTCAGCCAGGATAGGTGATCGTTCAGACATACAAATATTGGCAGAGCCACAGTAAGGGGTAGGTATGCCCTGAACAAAGTCCAGTTGTCTAGCAAATTGTGCAGGGCAGTATACCTCTGTATGTGCTATGGACTTGAGGGTGTTCGACGAGGAAATGAAGATCTCTCTGCTCGTCAGAATGTTGCTCCATGCTTGGAGAGCTCGAGAAGATTTTCCCTGTCTATCCGTCAGGATGTCGAATAGCCATACTGGCCCAACAAGAGTAGGGTAGGGGTTGGGCCACTCCCTATCTGAGGCAAGACCAGCAAAGAAGCAGAGGTAGTACACCAAAGTCTGTGTTGTGCTATCCTCTGGGTGAACGTAGTTGTCACCATGAACATTGGGCGCTTCGACAAGGCCAGTAAGGGATTTGGGTGCTTTGAAGGGACCTAACTCAGGGAAGTAGGCATGAAGCCATAGTTGAATAAACCATTGGGGCCCTCCCTGTGAGTGGTTCAAACCCTTCTGATAGAAGTCATACCCAGCTTTGTAGACGTGGCCCAGGAAGTAGGAGGCGAAGTCGAACTCTTCTCCTCTAGCAAGTGCCATTGCCAATGGGACGAATTCATTCATCACTCTTTTTCCAGAGTGGTAGAAGATGTGCTTGCAGAGTGTGTAGAGGATGTAGGCAAAAAACTCTGTCTCGGTTACTTCCCCTACCAATTTCTTTTCCCTGATGCAGAAATGGGAAAAAGCCCCGTTGGTGGCGGTCAAACGAGTAAAGCCCTCGGGAGGATGATACTCCTGGGTAGGGTCAAATTGGGGGCCATATGGAATGAGCCCCAGCATTTGGGTGACATCCAGAACTGTGGGTGCCATCATGCCACAGTTAAAGCGAAATAAGTTGAAGGATGGGTCCCAAAAGGCCAAAGCGGCCTGAATCAGAGAAGGATTTTGTGGGACCCCCATTCGAAGGAGGGTAATAATTCTTCTCAAACCCACCTTCTCTAAATCGTCTGACTTCGCAGCCAACATGCGGGTGGTCCATATCTTCCAATCCTTGTCCAATGTGGGCCAGCATGGGAATGATTTCTTTGGGAAATTTTGCCAATCGAGGCTCGAACAGGCCCGAATATCGGCATCCCCCAGTCGAGGATAGTAGAGGGAAAGGTTAGCAGGGATTTCCCCTATGAGTTGAGGGCCCAAGATATAAGTACCTTCTTCGCTAGGGTTTGGAATGAAGACCCTGGCATCGAGGTAGGGCTCTTCAGTTGGTCTCGGTGTTTTTCCTGACACAAACCGCCTCAGTGCCAAAGAGGGAGTACGATGGTCTAGGACTGCTGGATTGCTGGAAGAAGCCATTGATTTAGTTTGGTTTTTAGCGTTGTTGGGGAGAAAGATGGTTCTGTTTTTGAGAGATTTCGAGTTTGAGAAAGCTTGAGTGCGTAGAAGTGTAAGGGGTGGTTTTGAATTAATTGGGCTTTTATACTCCCGCAAGTGGGCCAGGCCTATAGTGGGCCCGTACCCTGGGGTCCGCTGGGATTGGTTTTTGCTCTTTAAAAGAGTTGTTATTGTTAGAATTGCTATTTTAACAACAAGCCCAAATCCAGCGTATTGGTAAAAGGAGGGGAAATTTCATTGAACTAAACTACTGGATTACAAAATTGAAATTTGCGTATTTACAAAAAAAAAGGAAGCAAAACAAGGGAAATCCTAGTTCCTATAAAGTAGGGAATACAAGTTAGGCCTTCGAAGGGCCTGGGTGCTGAGAAGTTGCTTTCTTATTCTCGAAGTAATGAGGAAAGGACCAAGTAACAAGACTGTGGAACTTGTTCCATGTAAATTGGAGGAATTTCAACTCCATTTTCCTCATATCTTCTTTGGAGTCTGACTCCAATTTCTTCTCCAGCAGAGGCCTAAAGCGGAGCACCAGTGCTTTGGCCTTCCTTCGAAGCTTAGCCTCTTTTGTTGGACGCTTCACTTGTCGTCTTTTGAAGCGCCTTCGAAGCTTTTTGTCTGCATGACCAGGCGCCACTTCGAAGGACTCAGCGGTGAAGTTCTCAATCTGGTCGTGCAACTTCTCAATCCTTTCTTTGGCAATGGCATAGTCTTGAAGGATTTGATCGAAGCAATACGCAGCAGTATTGGCTTCGAGCCATGACTTGATCACTGGTAAAAAATCCAGGAAACAGTGGATTTGATAAGAAACCGCGGAGGGGATGGAGCATAGCACCAGTGTTTCACAAGCCCATTTGAAATTAGTAAGTGGGACTTGTTCTTCCAGGATATGGATATCCAGGAAGGAGAAGGCTGCAAGGAGCTGCAGGGCTTTGCTCTTGTCAGCAGGGTAGATGGAATAACCATATTGCCATTGGAAATGAGGGGTGTTGATGGCAAGGTTATTCACTTCGTTGAACCAATCAGGCTCTTCAGGAAGGGGAACCAACTTATTGGTCTCTTCGAAGTCAGCTGGGAAGTGTGGGGTTTGCACCTCTGTGAGCCAGAGGGTTTTTTGGGCTTGGGCCATGCGTTTAAAGTCGCAATAAGGGGCAGGCCCAAGGTAGTTTTCCTCCTGTTTTAGGAAAGGAGAAAACTGGAGGGATGAATAGATTGATTCGAGCATGCCCATGTGAACGGTGTCGTTGCCGCTCAGAGGCAGGAATTGACTCGCGAAAAGGGTTCGAAAGTGATGGAATCTGTTAGGTGTGGGGTCAGGTTGGTCAAACTTGACCAGTATGGTGCCAATATCGGTATTGGTGGGGTTTTCTCCCCATGAGCCCCAGTTGGACTCATCACACGAATTCGAACGGGTCAGAGAGGAATCCCAACCTGTGGAAGATGGGTTGGGGGTGTGGAATGTTCGATCAGAGATAATCTTTCCTGCCAACATTCGAGAAGAATTTGGAGGAGACATTTGGGGAGAGTAAGATTGATGATCAAGGTTATCTAGTATGAGATTGATTTCTGGAAGGGAGTCCATAAACGTGAGACTTCTTAGCAAAGAAGACTCAAATTCGAAGGGGTTTATGAGGGGTAATGTGATTCGTTAAACCCTATCATTAACTGCCATTTATAGGAAAATTATTGTAGCTATCTTTGGGAAGCTCAATAGACGTGCATGGGAATGAAATCCTGTCATGCTTCGTGCATCCGAATTTGAAGGGACATGGGCAGAGAACGTGTGCCATTAACATTTATTTAGCATAAATAAATGTTAATGCGGGGGGTGTGTTTACATCCTAAAAAGTGCCGCCTAATGAAAAAATTCCACGTGGCCCCGAATGGTACGGTAGCTATGTGAAGCCTATCCCAGTCGAGTACCAATTACAGAGGATTGCGAGAGTTAAGGGAGGCACTGTTTTCAAGACAAACGGTGTCGTTTTAGAATTAATCGGTGTCGTTTGAGTAATAATTAAACGGTGGTTTAGGAAGTTATTGGATTTAACCGTTGATTAAAACCTTACGATCATCTAACGGTGTCCTCACTGCCCTGTTTTATAACTGAAATCAGATGCGATTGCAGGGAATCATTTGGGAAGCCAGACGTGTTGCCTTAATTCACGTTGCTTAAAAATAGGGATCACGATCCAGGAAGTGGCCATGAACACCATGATCGAAGCAAGCAGGGGAAGAAGGAATTCTGGAAATATCAAGGTAACCGTTCGAGAGCCCTTTCAACCGTTTTATGTGGCCAACGTGGACATCAATCGAAGACGTGGGGATCGAAGGCAGGGCCAGTGTCTATAAATAAAGAAGTAAAGCGAAGAGAGAAGCCCCCACAAAAAATTCATATCATCTGACAACTCATACAAAATGATTGCTCAGAGATCTATCTTAGATTAGTTTAGTTTAAAGTAGGATCTTTTTGTAAGTTGAAGGCTTATTTGCATGTAAGATTGCTTTCGATTAAATTCAAGTTTTCTTATTTTCTTGTAAGTTCTTTTCTTACCAAAGAATAGTCGTTTGTAAGTCCACTTTTGATTAAATTCAGTGTGCTTATTTTACTGTATTATTCTTAGAAGAATCTTAAGAGTGTTTGCATACAAACTTACCTTTGATTAAATTCAGGTCTGTTTGTGTTCAATCATCTTTTCTGGTTCGAAGCGCGTCAATCTTTTATTTGGTTGATACCTTAAGGAAAAATCCTCTTAGTTGAGGTAATCGAACGGATAACACAATTGCCTGATTGAAATTAGTTGTTTCAAATCAATTTGAAAAGAGTAATTTCATCTTTGAAGTTATTTCTTTTCTGGCACGCCCGCACACAATCATTTGCCATTTGATTGAGCTAATTCAGCCCAAACAGGGTGCTGAAAAGTGAAAAGGGCAAAATAGTAAAAAACATATTTAAAAAGGGCCTAGATGGGATAGCAATTACAAAAGGGACGTCTTCGTCATTTCAACCACCCCCAATTTCATTGGATTTTTTTTTAGATGGGAACCTAAATTGTAGGGCTTAACAGCACCAAATCTGAGGGAGAAGGAGATGAAGTTGCAATTCGTGAGAATCGGATATTACGTACAGAGATGAATCCTAAGAGATGGTGGAGACCGGAGGGAGGGGGAGAAAATGAGCCCAAACTAAGGAGGCGGAGGGAGAAGTCAGCGTTGGTTGCAACGGGATGCGTCAAACCCAACTCAAGAATTCAGCGTCGCGTCATCGTCGTCGGAAATCAAAACCCCTCCCTCACTTCTTGATTGTTTTGAGGGTTAGGCCGAATGTGAGGAAGTTGAAGTTGGGGCAGTGGCGGAGTACGGTGGCGATGGATTTGATCTCGGCGGCGGAGAGGCTGTTGTTGTCAGTGGAGTTTGAGAGTGAGGCGTAATGGAGGAAGGCGTGGAAGATATATACGTTTGGGTAAGATGGGTTGTGGTGGTGGGGGTGGTGGGAATGGCAGTTACGGTGGTGAGGAGACTGAAGAGGAAGAAAAACGTGAACTGAAGAGGAAGATAGATACGGTGATGAGCAAACGGTCTTTAGTGGTTGGGTAGTGAATAAGAAATTTTTCGGTGCCAGGTGGGTATATTCCACGTGGTACTCGCTCGGCACATCTGAACAGTCTAATACAATTTTGGACGACTCGAATTAAAACATTTTCTCTCCTTTCACCCCAACACTTTCTTTCTCCTTGGTACCCACTTGGCATCTAAAAGTTTTCCGTAGTGAATTCATTTGAGAGAGAGAGAGAGAGAGAGAGAGAGGAGAGTGATGAAATGCAAACTTTTCTTCTTTTTTTCCATTTTTCTTTGGGTGGGCGAAATGATAAGGATCCCCTTCAATTTGACGGATGGAGCTCATGGGGTTAAGCTTGGGGATTTAATTGGTACAAAATTAAAATGTTGGGGACCAAATGTCTCCAATGTTTATGTTGGAGACCAAAATGAGACAAAATCAAAAACTATGGGGATCACAAAAAGGTTAATAAGCCCAAGTAAAAATGATGTCTTGCACAATGTTTCGCAAGCTCGTATGTTCTGTTTTTACTAGTAGATGTGCACGTGCTTTGCACGTGGAATTCTTTCAATTAAAAGAAATTCTACTTCGAAACAAAAAGGATGATTTGATCTTCGTTGGTGTTATCTAGACGTCCACTTAGATGTAGTGATGTAACTGTATATACATTCTTTTAATAGGGTTAACTTATGAGTTTGAGCGACCCAATTAATTGAGACTTTAGCTCAGTTACATATTGTATTATTTTTCACATAATAGGATTCAAATATTCATATGAGTTTTTGGATGGATGTACCATATTGATCGTGACCATCTTTTAAATTTTTGAGGATAAAGTGCAAGATTGAGAACATATTTTAAAACATGTTGCAAATAAAACACTCAATATCTTCCGTTTGACACGCCAGAAAATTAAAATAGAAAAGAAACACATAAAGAACAAACTTAGCTAGGGAATGATCCCTGACAACTGCTACTCCTGAACGTCTGCGCTAACTTGTCTAGAACCATGGTCGGAGAAGAGTCGTTAGCGTCACCAGCCAAGTCTCCTACCTGATTACCATTAAAGCAAAACATTCAACTACTCGATTTCCTTCTCCAAGAGTATTGGGAATTTTCTGGAGGTCCTTCATTGATGAGAGTCACCGCCATCTGATAATTTGATTCTTGATCAACGGCATGCATCTCATGTCCAAATCCCCAAAAGTTCTGCTTCTAGGCTGGTACAATCTTCGAGAAGCCCATAAAATTTCAACACTCATAGACCTCATTCCTCTCGGATTACCCCTTCGAACCTGCTACTTGGCTTGAGCTTCCTTGAGCGTTGCCATTATTGTTCATTTTCATCTTACCACAACCTGGAAAAGTTCAACTAATCAGTTTCGTGCAAGGGAAATCATACAGTAGATTTAGAGGATTCAGAAATTTCTGATGTGTGATTTTGGATATTCATAGCAGTCATGGAAATTGGGAGATCAATGTTCTAAAAAACTTTTAAGACTTCTGCTAATCGCCTAATCCAAAAGAACCATAAAAAACCAAAAAAACCTAACATTCCAGGGACATCCAACATTGTCCATAACTTATATTTTACGTCTTTAGTAATCCAATTGAAACAATGAAAATCATACTCATCCAATATCTGAAGATTAGGAAAATGCGCCCATATCTCAAGACTATGTGAACTAACAAACAAATGATCAAGATCCTCAACCTCCATATTGCATAAATCCTATAGGACAAGCACTATTATGACACATGACGATGTTAATAACTTAAAGTGGGGCAAATCAATAAAAATATCTTATAGTTTGTAAGGGAGATGGAGCTTCCAAAGCCAGCTACATGTCAGAGGATCTTGGTCATTAGAGGTGATCGGATTATTGGCTGAATTGAGGTTGAATTGTCCATTCCCATTATCAACCTGGCAAGGATCATCATGTTGTTGAGAAAATTGAGGTAAAAGAACATTAGTAACAAGGTCCAGATCCGCCGGGTGAAGAATACATTCAAAGCCACATCCTAGACCTTCTCAGTAGTACTGTACATACCGAGTCTATCAATATTCCTACGAAGCTCCGTACAAGCATCCTCTAAAAATTTCTCACCACACCAGCAACCTAGCAACCTTGCCACATGTGGGTATCTTCCCTAAATCCAACAACCCATTTAATACCCTCAATGAGAATATCACTTGTGAGGATAATGATGTTCCACAGATGAGATGCTTTCTTATTCAGAGTCACTTGGAAAAGAGCGGATACTCAAATGTTTCTTCCAAATAAGTTGGATCCACAGAGTTTATTTTCCTCATTATCAATCCTCCAACCGAGTTTATACAAAAAAGCAAGGTTAGCTTTATTAAATCCAAGCCTACCAACATTTTAAGGTATGCAAACAGTCTCTCATTCAACCAGGTGGACTTTCTTCTTATCATTGGTGTTTCGACAACCAAAAAATTTTAATAAGCTTATCAATTTTGTCCCAAACAGGAGTACAAAGAGCTGTCCAGAGCTAGCCTTGAAGCCAGATAACTTTTCCGGCATCTTTACCAATATCAATTGATAGTGCTTATTAGAAACTCTTTCACGCAACAGAGGGACACCTAATTACCCAAAAAAAAAAACAGAGGGACACCAAGATAAACTCCTAGGTCAGAGGTTAGAGGGATGCTACATTTTCTGCTTAAAGCCTTAGCTTCTCTCTTATTAACATTGGGAGAAATAAACATTTTAGAATTATGGTAATTAATGATTAGACCAGAAGCTTCCAAAAAGTTTACAAGGTTTCAAGTACAGAATCATAGCTTTTATCATCAACTATAGCAAAAAATAACGCATTATCAGCAAGAGAAAATCTTTATTAACGGAGGCTCCATAAATAAAGTTTACGGAGGCCCATCTCGTGTGTCCAAAAGTGTTTTGGACAATCCAAATTAAAGACAAGCTATTAAAAAGTCAGAGATATTTATTATCAGTCAAAGTTTTAAAACATATCTCAACTATTGATTGCCGAAAGAGACTGGTGAGATTGCATGCCTCCATGAATAAGCTAGTTATTCACGGCTCCTGCATGAATAAGTTTCTCTCTATCAGTAAAACACAAATGGCTAACACTCCACTACTCCGTATCAATACAGTAGTAATGAACCATTATTAATGGCTATAGTCTTGGTAATTGCAAATCAACATATGCATGACTCTGGAGAAAAATAGTGATTCCCACATTGAAGTTAATTTCACAATTGGGATTTATACCTCCCTTACCCTATTTCCTGTCACCAGTTTGAAGAGAAGAAAACATCAGTCAAGGCTAAACAATACATTTTCGTAGGTAATACACTATCAAGACAATCTCAAAGAGCATGATGGTTATTTCGTTTCCACCTATCATAGCTCTCCAAAATGCCTTACAAAGCTGAGGTTGTTAACCCAGATATGACCAGATTTACTGATGTGAAAGTCATGTTTTTCATTAAGCATGAAGTCCAGACTTTTTCTGGCTCGAAATATCAGGAGAAAAAGAAAGAAAAATTCAAACACGACCTAATAGATAAGTTCCTTAATAGTTTTCAGATGATAATGATCCACCGACCCAACGAAGTCCACAAGGCTTAAACAACACCACATACTTGAACTAAAAATCACGCAGTAATCGACAAATATTTTCAAATACGATATGATCAAAACAATTTTGGTCAAAGAAGAAGAAGTCTGAAGTTTTATGTTCTCCATGAAAAAATACTACAAGAATACATGAAGTTCCAACACAAAACATACAACCACCCAAAATCCAAATCTGTATCCAACTTTGAAAGAATCAATATGTCAAACACCTTACTTGCAACAATATGTCCACGAATCAGACAGGTGCATTTGCATAAGAGTTTTGCGTGCCAATATTTTAGAACAATGATATATTCATATGACGAAGCAGCTATATTTTCCCTCTTCGGAACATTTTGTCAAACATGTTTCAAGCACCTATCATGTGTTGATCTCAATAGTCCAAATCAAATCTCTTTGTAACCGACCCGAGTAAATGAATACAAATATTTCAAATGCTATTTACGTTTCTTGTGTTTGTAGGACATAAGTTTTACGGAGTATGAAAATTTATTACTGTACCTCAATGATTAACAACTTTAAAATTACCTCGACAATGTTCGTTGGCAGTGTGGTTGTGGAACTTCCATGGGTACTGTGGACTCCTCGACGGCTATGCGTGTTGACAGAGTAGGAATTTTGGAATCAGAGGTCAATGGCAATTTGTTAGGCAAGTTCTGGATGCCGAGGCTTGAAATTTCCAGCAAACATCGAATCATATTTTGCCGCTCCTCTTATGAAACGTGGTTTTGAAATTTTGGTTTGTTTGTGTATGGGATGGGGAAGGGGGGCATCGTTGTTTGGGAGGCCATTGTTTTGTATCGTTTTCGTTGAATGTTGCATTGTGTCAAATGTTCCTGCACACTCTTCTTATCGTTGGAATGTTGCATTGTGTCAAACGTTCCCGCACACTCTTCTTAACATCTCATCTTATAGAAATCTAAGAAACCAAAACAAATAAGCAGCTTCCTATACCACTAATTTAGGTAGGTTTTTTTTATATCCGTATTTAGATAGTTTCCAAATGTAAAATTACGGGTTTTTTAAAATGATCATTTCCACCACAGAAAGCTGTTAAGCATTCATCACCCACAGAGCATTTCTCTTGAATCCCAGCAGAAGGTAGGCAAAAATTCACCTTGCTTTTATTATAGCATCCCAACTTTCCCTATTATTGGTGTGGTAAAATTTATCACCGGCAGTTGTTTCACCCACAAATTAAACATGCAGATTACAAGAGACGATAATATGCAGATTACAAGAGACGATATTTGTGTTGAAATTGTCACCAAACCATCTATATGCCAGGACTCAAAGGCACATTTTGTCAGACAGTTTTGTGCGAAAGTATGGTGTACAAAGTTATTTGCGTTGAAATTGTCACCAAACCATCTATATGCCAGAAGGACTCGAAGGCACATTTTGTCAAACAGTTTGCGCGCGAAAGTATGGTCTACAGAGTTGTCGAAATTGGTGGAAAGTGTTTGCGGAAGGGAAGGTGGAAAGTTGAATAGATGCTTTACCTTTCTGTTGGAATGCGCTTGTGTTGAGTCCAGTATGTTTCCATAGTTGGAGCCTTGGACGTCGGCTGGCGGGGTTAAGCGGTTGAGGAGAACGGGCTGACGGAGGGAGGGTGTAATGCTTTTTGCGGAGGCATAGGGAGGGCGTTGTTGTTTTGTAATGTTTACGTTGGAGTTTTGCAGTGTGTCGTTTGGGAAAGGGTGTCGGGTATGTATCGTATACGTTGGAGTAATTCATTCTGTCGATTGGGAAGGGGCATGGGTGGGGCAGTGATTTTTTGGAAGGGCAAGGGGCATTTTTGGGAACAAAAAAGTAGGAAACATCTTCGTACATTTAAAAGAAGTAGTATAGATATATAGCATTCGTCCATTTCGATATGCATGTGACTTTTCAAATTGAATAACCCAAAAAAAAAAGGATGGGACCATGCCACGTTATATCTTAATGGATATGTAAGTACTATGAGTTTGATTATGGCATTCCATTGCTCATTTATTTTCTCTCACTCCAAAGCATTTTTTGCAACGAAGCATAAATAAATCATGAGTTTATTAGTCGGACTAATGTGCTGAATGCACCATGTCCAATAATTCTCTGTTATTTGTCCTCGCATCATCTTTCTTAATGTCATTTGATTTACATGCATTTTCTATCCAAGATACTTGATTATAAAAAAATGAAAATGAAAATGAAAGTCTTTGAGATTGTTCTCGCAGTTGGACATACAGTATATTAAATTTTCAGAAGTAAATTTTTTTTAATAGGCAACAAAATTTTATTAATAATTGACAAAGGATACAACGAGACGAATTAACTCATAGTTTGATGACTACGCTACGTTACACAATTGGGAAAAAGTCTGAGTACTTGAAAATGTTGTTCCTCTCCACATGCCTTGTCAAATTGCATTTTAATTTTGGGTTGATTTTGAACATTTGTGGCGTTTTTGAACATAAGCTAGTCTTTTATACAATTATCTTTTGCTTTTGTGAGATTTTGCATGTTTTTAATTACTTAACGTGTTTAAAACTCCTACACATACTATAATAAAGCCCTAATGTGCATAGATTGAGACCTGTCCTTTTGATGCATTTCGCCTTTGATTTGGGGACATAGTTCCATAGCAAAACATCTCTTTAGTTCCTTGGTTCTTGGAGGTATAAGGGGCTACTGTTCCAGTAGTATTTCGACAGCAATCACTTTGTGTGCATATATTGCCAAAGTTTGTTTCCAATCCTTCCTGTCCATATCCTCAATGATTGCGAACTAGATGGGTTATGTTATTGTTGTATATATAGCATTTCAATGTTAAGATGATGTATTTATGGCTTTTCAAACTGATGACGTATAGCAAAAATAAAAAAAACAGATCCGCTGTAAGAATTGGCTACAACGAAAGAGGTTTCTTAGAGAGTTAGACAAGAAGGATCAAGCTGGAGACAAAGGGAATAAGACACGGAAAAAGAGGTTTCCTGATCAGCTAGGCGAGAAGGAACAAGCTGGAGACAATGGGAAGATACAAAAAGAACCACCCGGAAAAGGAATGCAAAATGCAGGTGATCAAGATCAAAAGGGCAAAATGTCTGGTCCGAGTGAGACTCTTATGATAGTGGCTGCATTTATGGGCGAAAAAGAAACGCAAAATGCTGCGCAAAAAGCAGAAGAAGATACAGGCAAAATGGCTGATATTCATATGATAGTGGCTACACTCATATCAACCATTTCCTTCGCAGCCGGTTTCACCATACCTGGTGGCTACCATGGCGACCAAGATCCGAACCAAGGGATGGCCGTTCTAGTAAGAGAAGCAGCTTTCAAAGCATTTGTCATAAACAACACTATAGCCGTGGTATGCTCCACTTCCTCTGTTTTTCTCTATGTCTCTGCCTCACTTTTCAACATCAGCCGGGGACGCCGCTATGCGATTGCTTTCGGGCTTATTATAACTGCCATGTTGGCGATGATGCTTGCCTTCATTACAGGTGCTTATGCAGTTTTAGCACATTCTTTGCGGCTTGCAATTGTCACTTGTGTTATTGCCTGCTTCCCATTTTTTGTTTATGCTTTGGACCTCAAAAAACATTTTGCGGATGATATAGCATATGCTAAGGATTCTTTATCTTCCTTTTGGGAGGACTTTACGGATGATCCGTCTGACTTCTGTCGTAAATGCATTTCTTCTGTCTGCAAAGTAGCAAGACTCAAAGGCAGAGAGCAAAGAAGGGGGGCTCAAAGGCAGAGAGCAAAGAAGGGGGGCCTAGCCAGAGTTCTAATTGTCTGGTTATCAATATGTGGTTGCCTTGCTTTAATAAATGGTAATTGTGTCTGTGTTGTGTGTCATGTGTCATGATAATTGAGAGAGTCAGAGAAGGGGAACCCCTGTGGGGTTTGTGTTTGTAATTTTCAAAGATTAATACAATCGTTCTGTATGTTATTTTATTTGTCTCCCACCAACACTGCATAAGGTGTGCATCGTTTCCTATGTTGAACTTTCTTTTTCGGTAAGATCCTTTATTGAACTTTGTATCTGTTCATCACAGCTGTTTTTGCCGTGTTAGCACACTCTATATAGCACTTGCCGTTTTCCCGTTGTATTATTGCTTGCATCCCCTTCATTGTTTATGTATTTATTTCGGGAATCAAACATGACGTGAGTTAAGACACTCGCTTTTCAAGCCTTCTGGCGAAGAAAAAGAAAATAATTAGTTACTATTGTTGTGAGTTTAAGTGATTTGAACGAGTTATCATTTGGAGCATCAGTCCTTTGGAGCCAAGGTTTTCGGCAGGAATTACGACGTTCCATGGTACCTGTACCTTAAGAAACATGCTTAGCACTAGTAAAGTGTATCTCTTGTTTATGTTGGCCGTTTGTGCATCGGAGGGGGTGAAGAAGGGTACTGTAGCAAGTAGTGAAAGCAATTTTGACATTCCATCTCTTTTTGAGTGGGTTGAAATTTTAGCATTAGAAAAACAGATCGATAAACTAATTGAACTAAAACTTCGTCGCAATAGTCCGATGTCACACTAGATTATTTCTGAGAATTCCTCCATATCGTTATGTTTCACCTCCCAGTTGTTGTGGGCATGTAAACCATGTAGGTTGTGAAAGTCACACTACTGCCAAGTGTGTTTTAGAGGGGTGTGATTGGAATTTAAACCCTGAAATTAAAAACTTCATCGCAATAGACTATTGGTCCAACATCACTAGATTTATTTCTAAGGTCTCCTTCATATCTCTCTGCTCAATGATGCTTGGAATATAAGGGTCATGCAATTAGTTTCGAACTGTCCAAAAAAAAGACCACTGTTTTTTTGGGAATCGAACAAAACAAAAAGGAAATTTTGATGAAGGTTAAAAGATGGAGGCATATATTATTTGCTTGAGGAAGACCATATAAGCGTGTGATTTTGATTCGTACAACATCAACAAAGAACGCTTCCTCCATGGAGTGATTGTATGCACATCAAAAGCAATAATGGCCAATAAAATTTAAAATCAAGTTATAAAAGCAATAAATAGTTGAAACAATAAAATTAGGGTCACAACATACATCACAAGAACGCCAAGCAACACAATGGCCTATTGCATCTTCAACTGTTTCTACATGCACCTAGACAAGATCTTTCCAAAAGGACATTGGGCTATATATTGCTTTTCGAACAAGTACTTTACAATATCCTTCACCTTCTTCGTCTATTTTCTATCGCAACATCCCAAGTAATCAGAACCCCTTCACCCATATTGCATTTTGGAAACCAAATGTTTGCAACCAAGGGCGGAGGGAGTAAGGTAAGAGTGCGGTCACTTGACCCCACGTGCAAAGAAACTCCACAGATTCTCTTCTTTTCGAGGGACAATAATGTTAATAATGAGACTCTCATGCATCGTTTCCAACGTCTATAAATGTTTATGTTTTGGCTACGAATATAAATCTTTCGGACTATCTATAAAGCAAAACTACATTTATCAGCATGCATGTATGTACCTTGTAATTAATTAACCTCTTAATTTAGTTATTTCATTGCATTAGGAACTATAAAAATAAAAAACAATTTCCATACGGATCTAAGTACGTTTTGACCCCACTAACAAAAAAATCAAGCTCCACCTCTATTCGCAAGGAGACTTCTCTTGTAATCTAGAAAGAATTTAAATTTCACTTAGACTCCAACCACCAACGTATATAGTAAATAGAAGCATTATAAAACATAAAACTAACTTTTGAACCATCCAGATATCAAACATACGTACCCACTTCCTTAAGTACGAAAAACATGTATTCCTGGAAGCATTGTAGTCTTCTAGCCACTGCAGACGGCGTCATTAATTGCTTGGCCGTTTCAATTCCTAATGGCGCCGTTTCCGAACATTTATGTTATAAAAGGCGTGAAAATCAGCAGATCAAAAGTATCGTCACATGGTGCTCTGGACTACGCCACAACCACACATTTTCGTGAGATCCACGACTAAGAATATGGACCCACCATAAATGTCCGAAGGTACCAACTTGGTTTAGACATAAATGGTTCAAAATTACATTATTTTGAGACCATTAGAACCATTTAAAACTATGTTACCATGGAACACACATACCCTAGCGAATTACATTTTGGCACACACGGTCCAAACAGTGGTACACTTCTGTTCCAAGACAGCAAATTTAGTTATCCAAAGTGAACCCCTAAAGAATTCAGAAAAAATATCAACTTTACTAAGGTAAAACTCTAGCTAGAGAGCGTGGAATATTTGGTAGAGAAAATAACAACAATTAGGTCATTATGCTACTAGAAATGTGTTTTGTTTCGTTTATAATTTGGGAAAAAAAATACTTAGCTTCATTAAACATTTACAGCTTGGAAGAGTAAGCTCTAATCCGTCATTTATAAAAGCCTATCCCAACCGTACCACAATTTAAACATTTGGCATACCATGTTCCAGTTGTCATTCGTTGTACCAACTGGTGGCATAGATTTAAAACTAAAGCATAACAGAAGGAACTACAGAAGTAACGTACAGAAGCATACACACATGATACCTTGAATAAAAATAAATCCCAAATCATCATTCCTTTTTTTTTTTGGTACGTCGGAAATTCCCCAAATCATCATTCATGGTCCTTAAATTGCCACCGCATCCTATATACTTTGTGTATATCAAAATAAAAAACAAGTAATTTTCTGCATGCGCTAGTACAATTCAGCGTTTACCAAAAGCTGTAGCAGTTCTTGCATAGTTGCATTAAATTTCGAAAAGGCCACTTATTCTAATACTCTATCAAGAGCCAGTTCCGGGGTAAGCCTCAAGACCTCAGACTTGGGCAATCCCCCACCATGGGCTAACAAAAAAATAAATAAATAAACTCAATGTAACCTTAATTCTTTTTTCTTTTATGTTCTTTTATTTTTTACTGACTTAATAGTAAGTGAGCAACAAGTTTGGGGTCGGGTTTCGGCAACTCAAACATCGAGGCCACCACTGACTCTACCTTGCTCATGGAGAATTTGTCAGTGGTTCATGACTCCGCTCCACCAGTGAGGTGTCATCTTTGATAGACTCTCTTTCGGTTGGATGTCCACTTACTGCATCTGGAACCTAGAAAGTGAATGAGCAATTTGTAAGCATATGCCTACATCCCAATTTCGATAAATGCAATTACAAGGTGTGTTCTACACAGTCTAGTTAACCTGTCTAGCCTCTAAGCCCCTGGATTCCATGTACTGAGACATTCTAGACTGCAGCTGTTCAAACTGTGCGGTGAGTTGTTGGGTTAGGAGAGACTCAATTCGTTGCTCCATTGCAGCCATGCATATACACTGCCATATTAATTGGAAATACAGAAGTATGCAATAAATATTTCAATATACGAAATAGACACTTAAATACATACCTTCACGACCTTCTTTTTTTTTTTTTGAACGAAAACAAATAGAAAAAAAAAAAAACATATACATACCTGGACGGTCTTTAAGGCATCAGGGTCATCTTTTCTTTGTGCCTGCATATAGACACTCGTCTTGTCAAGGCTCCCTTGTTTTCTAGCTATCTAAATTTAGAGCCCTAGAAATATGGGCCAATTACTTGGACTGACTAGTAATTTATCCATGCTATAATATACCTTAAATATATCCATTAATTAAAATCTAACGTGCCGTGCCTAAGCCATGCTATCTTCCAGGTTTTTTTTTTTTTTTTGGTTATGTGGTCATTTTGAAAAGTTAAATGTCGAAATTGACTAATGTTATTCATTGAAACAAAACACGTTCCTGCAGATTGTTGTGCAGGAGGTTATTCAGGAGTTATGATAATTACGAACGAAATTTAATCACTATAACCAAAAAAAAAAAAAAACTTTTAGAAACGAAAAGAATCTTACTGACGGAATGGCGCGACATCGTTACCTTCCCTTCCGATTCAGTATGTCAAGAGGGGTCATGCTTTCATTGTTAAGAGCCAGCATATCAGCTCCAGGGTACATGTGAAGCCCAGCTTTTCCTTTGGAAGCAAGCACATGGAGGGGTGTGTTACCTTCATTGTCTTTCCGATTAATAAGATGGCTTACCCAAGACTTTTTAAGGATAAATTTGGTCGCCACATCTCTCTCCACATCCGCGGCGATGTGAAGAATGGTTCGCCCTTTACTATTAGCCATCTCCCAACAATCTGGGAACTTTTGTATAATCTCGTTCATTATGAGTACATCTCCCATAGCAGTAGCAATGTGAAGAGCTGTGTTCCCTTCGTCATTGTTTGCGGTGATGTATGTCACGGATTTATCCTTATCTAATAGCTTCTTAACTGCTTCAAGGTTCCCGTTGTGAGCTGCAAAATGAAGAGGTGTCCATCCCTTTGTGTCTCGTTCCTTGATTAGATCTTGCTTCCATTCTAATAACTTGTTTAAGATTGCATCTGCCAAAGAGGATCAGAGAAATAGTATATGAAAACTCGCAATATTATGGATTAAAAAAAAAGTCCTTTTGCTGTATTATATACAAGTTTGCCTAGTAATTAGAGAGATCAAGATAAGCGACTAGGTCGATTCACCGATGGAATGCAAACCTTGAGGCCAATCGAGCATGCCGTTGAAACAAATGATTTAGAGGAATTAGTGAGAGTGACGTGCGAGAGAGCTAAGCACGCTCTTACTTTTTATAAGCACTTTCAGGCTTCCAGCATGCTTGTGGGACTCTCACAGTAGTATATTTAAATAAAAAATCAACTTGATCGAATATCGATATATATATATATATAAAAAATTGAACTTTCGTTTGTAAAATGGACGGTTTGATTTTTTTTAAATTAAACTAGAATCAAACCGTACATTTTACCAACAAATTTTTAATGGTGTTTTTCCGTCCTATTTTTCCCCAATTTCCCTACCATTTTCGTTTCTTTCATGTCCTAAAAGTTCCAAAGATAATGGAGGGAGTAGGAATCACGAACCTTTACTGCTTTCAGTTACAGCCGCGTGCATAGCAGTTTTCCCACCGGGTCCTCCGTAAGCAGGCGACTTGCAATTTTTCAGTATCTCAGACACCACCGCCACGTCGGATCCCCGCTGCACGGCCAGGTACAGAGGAGTTTCTCCGGCTTTATTCGTCCTGTAGTCCAACTCTCGATCTGCTTTCGTTAACGAACTCACAACACCTACCCGGTTGTTCTTTGTCGACCTCGCCGCCAAGTGCAACGGCGTGTCTCCGTCGCGATTCCTCTCCTTCAACATCTCCCTTACCTCCGCTGCACCAGTACCGCCTTTGCCGCCCCCGTCGTTCGCGGCAACTATTTCATTTCTTTGGTTATCTACTGGTGGTTTTACGAAGTTGATAAGCGATTCGACGACATCGTCGTGCCCTCCCGCCGCGGCCATGTGAAGCGGAGTGTCGCCGTGGGTATTCTCGCGGCGTAAAAGCGGTCGACACGCATTTAAGATCTCTGTCACACAGTGGGAGTGGCCAAACTCGGCTATTACATGGAGAACGGTGTTGTTATTTTTGGTAAATTGGAAGGCGAATCGTTTAGTGTACTGTTTGAGGTCGTCGAGTTTGCCTTCCATTGCTGCTGTGTATAAGCTCGGATCCATGGTGATATCTGCTAATGCAATGGGGGTAGAGTACGACATGCTTACTGACATTACCTATATAGCACCTAAAGCATTGTCCAACGACACCTATTATCAGTGCCGTAGCCAGAAATATGCTGTCTAGTTTTTAATCTTATACCTATAAATTTAAAACATAAAATTTGCTACAATATACATATAGATAACAAGTCTTTATGGAAAACAAATATGTAAAAGATAATTTTTTTGAAAACTTGACAATACTTGGGATATAAATGCTATAAGGAGAAAAATATGTATAATTTTTGGATACGAATTGTCATGACTTTTATAGTTTGGAGTAAAATTCTAATTATTGAAAATTATATTGCAATGGGGGCACGCTCACTGTGGCTCTGCCACTACCTATTAGCAGAAACGTTTTAATAAAATGCATGGAAAATGATTTTTACACTCTTTTTTTTCTTTTTATAATTGGATCCTATTCTTTGTCTTTTATTATAATTTATGTCTAATTTTTTCACTAAGGGTAAACAAGTGAAGTGCATTTATAAAAAAGAAAAAGAGTGTGTGAAAATAAATCCCCTATAAACGTTAGCAAGTTTAGTTTTCTTGTCAACAAGTAAGATTGAACTCAAGAGTTTTTTTTTTTTTTTTTTTGGCGTTTATCTCCTAAACTATGCACATTTTTTCTATTTTATCCTTGAACTACTAATTTGATGAATTTATCCACTCAACTTTTTGATTGCTTGATATTTCATCCAATCATTAACGGTGTTAACATTTTGAGCGGAAAATCTATGATGTGCAATCAAAACCCAAAAGAGGCAAAATTGTCATTCCACCACTCACGAAATATAGCAGTATCTATCGGCTGTTGTTGAAAACAGAACCAAACAAAAATTGTTTCCAAAGTCAAGGTGCTTCCATTCCCAAATCTGAGATCCGCTCGTATCACCTCCCCTTTCCTCTGTTCCGAATCGTTTACCTCTTGTCAATTAAAAATCAACTGAACGATTCAATATATACTTTGAAGGTTGTTGAAGCTGTCAAAAAGGAAAAAGAGAACTGTATTTTTAGGAATCAAACTATGTGAAAGAGAAAACGTAATAAAGGTTAAAAAATGGAGGCATATATTATTTGCTTGATCAGGATGACCAAATAGGTGTGTGATTTTGTTTTGAGGAGCCTCAACATAAAGAACGCTTCCTCCATGGAGGGATTGTGTGAACAGGTATTTTGATGGTTGTTGAAGCTGACAAAAAGGAAAAAGAGAACTGTATTTTTAGGAATCAAACCAAGCAAAAGAGAACGTAATGAAGGTTAAAAGATGGAGACATATATTATTTGCTTGAGGAAGACCAAATAGGTGTGTGATTTTCTTTCGCGGAGCATCAACATAAAAAAGGCTTCCTCCATGGAGGGATTGTATAAACATATACTTTGAAGGTTGATGAAGCTATCAAAAAGAAAAAAGAGAACTGTGTTTTTAGGAATCAAACCAAGCAAAAGAGAAAATGTAACGAAGATTAAAGATGAGAGGCATATATTATTTGCTTGAGGAATGAGGAAGACCAAAGTAACATAAAGAATGCTACTTTGGTGCATGTAACAAGCGACAAAGACATGCCAAAGAAGACAAGCAGGAATTCTACCATAACTACTGCACTCATATTTGGTACGTGAAGTTCATTAACCAACTACGTACTTACAAAAAAGAAAATTCATGTTACGAGAACACCATTTTGAACATGCTTTTAAAACACGTCACCTAATACAGTGTGGAGTTTCCCCGACGATTTGAGTCATTCATTTTGTAGGTCCAGACATGCAAGTTATGGATATAAAAAATTCAATTTGATCGGAACTAGAAAATGAACGAATCAAATTGTTAAAAGAGGTTGTGAAACTCACATTACTAGGAACTATGTTTGAGAAGTGTGTGATATAATTGCCCAAAGAAAAAAGCTCCAGGGAATATTGAAAACCCTTTACAGCAATGACCAGCATACCACACTGAGTGAAAACAACAAAACAGCGTTAACCAGAGAATCATTAGAAAAACACCATTAAGTAGGTATATTCTTCAATGCTCCGGAGCACAATCATATGATGCTCTGGGGCACTCCAATTCCATACATTCATGTGGGACTCATGACTAAGTGTATAAACTCCATAAATGCCAAATGTGTGGCGTTTGAGTGATTTAGAGCACGTACTACGTGGTTGTGCTCAACGGCAACTTCACAAATATTGTTCCACGGAGTCGAAAAACTTTCTCGAGTTTTAATTACATTCAACCAAAGTTTATAATTGCTGATTATCAGTCAATTCAATTTTTAAAGGTTTCTTTGAAAAATTCAATTCTAAATTAGCTCTTAACCAACAAAAATAGTAGCTCTCAAATAATATGCTATTGATTAAATTGGTCTCAAAGAAGTAGATAGGAAGAATTAAGATGTCGATTTTGATAGCGTTACATACTTCTACGGTGTATTTTTTGTAACCCAAAAAATTCTCCCGAATCACAATTGTTCTCACACCCACTTGAAACTCTAAATTTTGTCTAAGATGCTTTTCTGTAAATTCAAATCCTAGTTTTTCTTTACACAAATAGTTTTAAGGCGATGCAATTTTCTACTCTTTTTTTAACAAAGGTATGTATTATTTCTTCTTAAGGTCTCAGGTTCAAAATCTCTTAAAGGTTATCAACTCTATATGGGTTAGACTATACATGGCATTGCCCTAATTTTAATTAGGTTCCGTGCTAGTAGACAGTGATATTAAATTCCCAAAAATTAGTTAAAGTGTGCCTAAGCTGTCCCTAGGGGTGTAAATGAGCCGAGCTGAGCTTAGCTTCAGCAAGCACGAGCTCGGCTCGTTTGCTTAACGAGCCAAAAACTCAAGCTCGAGTTCGGCTCGAGCCTTAACGAGCCGAGCTCTCAACGAGTCGAGTTTAATCATTTACTAAACGAGCCTCTTTAATCGAGTCGAGCCTCCCATAACAAGCCGAGCTTTAGTAAACGAGCAGAATACTCAAGCTCGAGCTCGACTTGTTTACTAAACAAGTTGAGTCGAGCCGAGTCTTAACAAGCCGGGCCGAGCCGAGCTCGCGAGCTACTCGGTTCATTTACAGCCCTAGCTGACACAAATACGTTGAGTAATATAAAAAAAAAGAAGCTGTGCATTGTGAATTGTTTTAACAAAAAGAAATTACCTAGTACCTGTTGGGTCATCAACAAATTTTAGTGGTTCATTAATTTCTTGATCACCAACCAAATGTATAGCATATTAGTAGTATTTCCATCTCTTCCCATGGGGTCAGCCGACCCCATGCACTGTGTTGGCTATAGCGTCCCCCTTATCCTTACGTAGTCTTTCTCCTACTTCCAATTGTGTTCCTAAGTTCTAAAGAAAAACCTTCAACAATTCCCAAGGTGTACACGTTGGCTTTTGAAGGCTATGAAAGAATTACGAATTCAAGCATGTGCTAAATGCCCAAGTAATTAATACTAAGTTGCAACAATTGATTTACTAATACATTTCAAAACTCTGCATGCCATAGGATTGGTTTGGATGGGTCGGTCGGTCGGTCCTTGGGTGGAACGGGTTCGGGTGTATTGGGCTTTATTTTATATTATTTAGATGTAGGGTTGAGCTTTATTGTTTTATTTGTCTTGGATCTTTGTAGGCCTTTAGGTAGCTTGGGCTGTGCCCTTGTGGTTGATAATTGTCAAAATATACATATTTTAGCTTTCCAATCTATATTTATTAGTCCTTTATTTTTGTTAACTTATTTTTATTATGTGGTTTTATGTTTCTAAGTTGTTCGAGCCTGTTGTCCAAAACTTTGGGTAAAAAGAAGAATTTATAGAAGTTTTTGGATCAAAATGCAAAGTCCTTCGAAGTTGAATGGCTAATGTGTGATAATGTGAAGTCCAAGAACTTTTTATGTTATTAGGGGATTAAAACCCTACTCCTATAGTCAATGGTACTGACTTCAAAGAAGAAAAGAAGCGGCTGCCGTGGACGAAACGAGAAACGACGGACGGAGGCTGCCATCACGATTCTTTTGGTTCGATTATTATTTAGTTTTCTTTCAACTATCTTCCCTTCAAGTTATTTAAAGTCTTATTCAATTACTCGCACTCTAGTAATTAGTTTTAATTTTTGTTTTTAATTAAAGTTATTCGTTGGTATTTGATTCGTTGATATTTTTCTATTTATTTTTCATCTCGCGTAATAGAAGTATGTCTCAAATTAAGGTTTCTTGTTTAATGCATAATGAGTAGTCGTATAGGTAGGGTCGCGGGCAGATTAACACATCGTGGCCAGTCCAGGCACTGCTCCTGTTCTCAAACAATGAAAAAGACAATTTTAGATTGAAAAAAATACTTCCCGCAGACGAACCCGAGTATTGTCGGAGCCCATGTGAACGGGGGATCGAATGGGGGTCCAAAACTCATTCTCTATTGCGCATGGGTAGACAGCGACCAGAGGGATTCGCATCTTACGGAGTATCTTTTTCAATCTAAAGTTGAACGTTTTTAAGAATACCGAATGGAGCAGGTTAATCCGGACTGGTTGCGAGTGCTCCCTACGACCGTACCTTTCATTTAATTATTTGAAAAGTACAATCAATTTCTAGGTTTTAGTTAATCTCAACCAAATCGACAATGGGTGGCTACCTAAGAGCCAGTTTAAATAACAACCCGAGTTTTTAGTCAGCACACATCACCGTCTCTGTGGATTCGACTCCAGATTTACCGGATATTGTGCTACGTCGGTTTCCGCACTACGCTTGGGGCAACCCATTAATTTAGGATTAGGAAATCGTCAAGCAGTGGTGTTTCATCTGACTTTTTGTTGGATTTCTTTCCCTCTTCTTCCATTTATAATAAAATTCATCTTTTACGGATAAAAAAAAATAAAGGACTACCAAAGGCAACTAAGCTAATTAAACAACTACTTAGAGCAAGTTTATCAATGGAGAGTTATACTACCTTGTACACAGTTCCCAATTCTATTTTAGCTATTAACTTTTTCTCTCGCAACTACACCAACACTATCTATTTTACCTAATATCTATTAAAATATTATTTTCACTTTTTTCAAATATTACCTAAATAATAAGTTTACATATACATACATATATGTGTATACAATGTATTCGGTCTTCAGGCCCCCAAAACCCAATCTTCGATCTAGATGCCGCCGATTGGAACTTGTTAATTGCCGTCGAAGGAGATCACGGGTTGATCGCCGCTTCAAACCCAAATCGAAATCGATTGTTGCTTTAAAAATCGAAAGCCCAAATAAAATTGAACTTCAACCCACTGTTTTTCACCGGGAAAATCGATTTTCACTACCTCTTCTCCGTCAAAGGCTTCTCCGACGAGCTGATGAGTAACGGAAGCAACCGGATTCGACGAATTCAGTCGACGAGCTGAAGGGTTTCGATGATAGTGGGTTTCACCAAAGAAAAAAAGAGAGGAGAAAGGACGCAGGTGAGAGAGAAAGAAATAATAAAAAAAGAAAGATATGTGAACAGTCCGTAGGTAAAAATGGCGAACTACTGTTCACAAATGTTTTTTGCCTGCACTTTTACCTCATCTGCTGTAGGCTAGTTTTTTGTGCTTTTCTTCTCCAAAGTAGCTAAAAATTCATTTTACATCTTCTGATGTACATGCTCTTACGAAGGTTTTTCAAGCAAAGAATAAAGAAAAGGCAACAAAGAACATTAACAAAGGGGCAAAGAGATAAGGGAAAAAGAGAGAAATTTTTCGACGAATTAAAGAGTAAATTAAAGATGACGTGATGACGAAGGAAATCTATCTTCATATTTTAGGCCTCACTTTGACTCATGATATCATCAACTTAGGTGATGTCATCACAAGGAGAAATTTTTCAGTGCCGAGCGCGGTTATTGCCTACGTGGCATCCGCTTGGTGTATTCAAGCCGTCTGATACATTTTTGGACGGCTCGAATTAAAACCTTCTCTCTCCTCCCACCCCAACACTTTCTCTCTCCTTTTCTCACTCCAAATCTGAGCCGTTTAAACCCAAAATGGACGGGTCGGATGACCAAGTGGGCACCACGTGGTACCCGCTCCGCACTGAAAAATTTTCCCATCACAAGAGAATGTTAAAACCAAACCACGACCTTGATGGGAAGAATTACTCATTATTCCTGACTCTATTTTGTTGTTTTATTACCAAAATATGGATCCCAACATGTACACAGCAGCAATGAAAGACCCAGTCGACGACCTCAATCGTTTCAGTGCCGACCAATTCGCCCTCGAAGTTACCCCAAATAGCAACAACCTTCTCCACGTCGCCGCCCAGTTTGGCAGCTCCGACTGTGTGCCAGTCATTTTAAGCAAGTGTCCCTCCCTTTTACGCCGTGCGAATACCGACGGCGACACTCCAATACATGTCGCCGCGGCGCGAGTGAACTACGATGTGGTCAACTCGCTCCTAATTTCGCAAAATCAAAAGAAGGCGGTGGTGCAGGGGCAGTGAGGGAGATGTGGAGGGCCAGAAATCACGATGGAGACACGCCGTTGCACTTGGCGGCTACGTATGATAAAGGGGGGTTATTTCTGGAGA
>BPLS01027513.1:0-16081 GCA_019656275.1 Rhododendron kiyosumense
GAGAGAGAGAGAGAGAGAGAGAGAGAGAGAGAGAGAGAGAGAGGGAGGCATACAGTGAAAGAGATACCAGATTAGGTGACGGTGTGTGGCTGTGTTTGGACGTTGGCCGTTCAACGGACAGGTGAGCTCGCAAAGAGGGGAGGATAGCAGAGATCTCGAAGCCCTATCGCAGAGGAGGCAGAGGAGAAAAGTGACGAAGCGTCTTTTGGCAGAGCGTATATAAAGCCCTAGCGCTATCTGAGAAAGCGCTAATTGCTTGCGTGGACATTATTGCCATGCAAGCCAATCAATAGCGTTAGTCGAACTGACGCTTCTTTGGTAGCGCCTTTTCAAAACCCGCTACCGAGTAGTTTTAAAAATAGTTTGAAAACCAGAGCACTTCGATCAATTGTTTTTAAAAAGAGATTAGTTTCATAAAAAACTCACGATCCGGAAGCTCTGTTCGTGTTTCTTCCTCTTCTTCATCGAGATGCCGCCGTTCTCTCTCTCTCTCTCTCTCTCTCTCAGCGAGAAGGGTTACAGCGAGGAGGGTTAAAAGAGTGAAAAATTATTTGGTGCATGTGTGCCATGTATATTTCATATACAACCCCACTCATTCACATTTAAAAAAACGAAATTATAAAAAAAAGACGCCTTAAAACAACGAATTTTAATTTTTTTATACTTATTATTACAGGGAAATTGCGAATCAGTGGGAAAATGGGCAAATATTGCCTACCTCATGGACCAGTTTGTCCGAGAAAAATAATTCCTCATACATGGAAATGGCAACCTAGAATGACCAATATGCCCCAGATGAAGGAAGCCCTAAATTTCTCCAATTTGAAATCCCAGCCCCACTGTTCTCTCTTTCCTTCCCTTGTACGCTGCTGAATAGGAGAGAAGAATAGGGGAGGGTTCCGCCTCTGGCCTCTTGCTGCAACAATCGTTCTCCCTCATCTCTTCTTCCTCTCTCACTTCATCTCTCTGTAAGGTACAAGCCTCTCTCCATTCCATTGAAGAAGAAGCAGTCTCTTCTCCTTGACCAAGGGACGTCCGCATCTGGTATGTATATGTTTTGGGTGTTTCAATTTTTTTGCAGTTTTCTCTATTTTCTCTTTCTCTCATGCAGTTCATGTGCCTATGTTTGTAAGCGAATTGATTTTTTTTCATTGAAGCCCATCCTAGAATGGTTAAACCCAACATTAAAATTCTGATAATAATAGCCATAACTCAGCAATACAACTCTGTATTGAGGCGATTTTGAAGGATCAAAATCTAAATAAGCACATAACCTCACAGGATTAGGCCCATATAGGATTAGGTGCAAAAGGGCGTTGGACCAGAACTCGGGTTGCGAATGTCAGCCTGTTGATATGTCCATTTTGGTTTCTAGCCCAACTTACTTTAAGTCACCTAATGTTACTCCTTGTAAGAACTTTTTGTTGCTCTCTATGAAAGAATATAAGCTTTTGACTGTTAAGGGCAGTGACCTATATTTTAACTCACTTAATGGCTGTTCCATTACAAGGGTGTGTTGGTATGTATGAAATGTGGTTATTCAGTTATTCTTCAAGTTATGATTGTAAGCGTTTTTTTCTTGAAAATATAATATTAGTTGCTCTTTAAGTCACCTAATGTTACTCCTTGTTTTTTACTCGCTGCTTCGTTTGACATACATGGGATGAAATGCCATATTTAAGAAATACTACTTTTTTGTATGTTTTTTGATGCAATTTACAACCTTGGTAATATTTTGTGTCCATTCTTTATTGACATAGTCAATGGTTATGTATGGTAATCTAATATCTTGTTGGCTTACATCAGTTGAACTGCCATATTGTTAACAAATACCACTTCTTCTGTATATTTGTTGGATGTAATTTGCAAACTTCGTAATGTAATAAATGTTATTTTGTTGCGGTTTGACATGTAATGTAATAAATTTTTTTGTTTGTTGTGGTGTACATAACTTGGGTCATGAATTTAATACATTACGTACATTCACAGTTTCTAGGTATGGAGAATAGAGAGAAGAAAACATTGACCGGTTTTTGCTACTGGGGCGGAGAACGAAAGGTAAACGCCAATGGCACCTTCTTGTACAACGGTGGGATGTGTGTAGCTATTCTAATTGAGGAAGGAAGTGAAGTAAATGAGTTCCATGAGAAGGTTTGTGGTGCCCTTATCATTAATTTGGAAGATAAAATGTTTTTCTATAACACAAAGAGGGACAAGACGAAGTTTGTAACATTGAATGACGACAATGGCTACAAAATGTTGTACCACTTGAACGAAGATGATGTCGACTTGTTTGTAGAAGATATAGGGCAAAATAATGACCCTATCTGCGATACTGCTTACAATTCAACAAGGTTCGATGACTTGTTTCGTTTTTATATACAGTTCTACTTAATTTTGTTGCATATGAATAACCAATGTCATTTATTTTGTTAGGGAATCAATGGTCACTGACAACATTAGCTCGTCTGGAGTAATAGTGGCACTACCTTCTTCCAGTCAGGTAACCAATACTTTTACCCCAGAGATGGGATTGGTGCCATACTTGCCGGACAATGCAAATGAGATTTTAACTGGGAAGGGTCAACTATTTGAAAGCCCCGACCTTTTCAAGCAAGCAGTGTTACTATTTGTTGCATCGAACAAATTTAGCTTCACTTACTTAGACAATAGTAGAGCCTACTATCGATTGGTATGTAAAGTATCAGGGTGTCCTTGGAAGCTGACGGCAAAGTGTGAGGGTTCATCTGATTTGGTTCGTGTCATAATGTTTAGGAATAACCACCTACACAATGCAGAAGATGCTAGTAATTATAAGTTGACCTTTCGCAGTAAACAAGTGGGCTTGCTTTTTAAAAACCAAATTGTGGACAAGCCTGAATATTTGCTGAGAGATATTTGCAAGGACTTTGAGCATGCATTCCAATGTCGTCTGAATTACAGTCAAGGATGGAGGGCAAAAGAAAAGGCTAAGGAAGGCATCACAGGACCTCCTTCGATGACTTTCCACCTCGTCCCATGGATGTGTCGGCGGCTTGTTGAAGCCATACAAAATACTAGAGCAATATGGACGTCAACAGATGAAGTCAAGTTTAAGCAACTTTTGTTTCCTATGGTTGCTCCATTGCTGCAATTCGATCTGGTTATGTAAGGCCCGTTCTGAAATTGGATGCATGTTTCTTGACTGGATACTATAGGGGCCACGTTATATCGGCTAGTGCACATGATGCGGACGATGGCTTGTACCCCCTAGCATATGCCATTGTGTCTAGTGAGAATGATGAAGACTGGTTCTGGTCCTTGGTTAATCTTAAGGAAGTTCTTGGAGGATGTCAAGTTGTGTTGGTCACCGATCGGAATCCTTCTTTGCTCAATAGTATAATTAAGGTTTTTGGCGGGGATTGTAATGCATGGTGTCTCCGTCACCTAAAGGAAAACTTCAGCAAGTTTGCCAGCTCAAAGGGGTTGAAAGCTATTGTTGCACCATTACAAGCAGCACTTGCATATTTTGCCCTAACAGCTAAAATGCCCCATTAGGTCTCTTTTTGGGGCAGTTTCGACTGCCTCAACATCATGATTTTGTTGTAGTGATCGAACCTTTCCTTTACTTAACGTAGTAGACTAGTAGGCCTAACAATTGTTGCCGTTCTGTGATGCTTGCCCAGTGCAATAAAAATCCAGTTCCTAAATCCAGGGTTTCAGACCCCATGATGTTCATACAAGATTTTACCCCTATAATACTGACTTTCTTAGTTATTTGGATTTCTTAGCCCATCTACACCCAATATTCAAAGTTTTCCTTATATTTGGGCAAAAGGATTAGAAATGGATCAATTTACATTTAAGCACAAATTTGAGTAAAGGGCAGTCATAACATTGAAACCCACAAAATAGACTTCAATATTTGGAACAACATGATGCTACAGAGCTACCTACTCGTGCCAAAATCTCTGTGACAACAACAATTAAGTGACTAATGCATGCCTAACCCTTCCTGTGGACATGTAAGGGATCCCAACTTTTCCCAATTTTCAGAGAATCATTTGTGCAATATCGAGTTGAATTTCAAATTTCTATTGGAACATTGTATCGAACAGTTGGTAGGCAAATAAGAACTCCGGTTAGAACTTTGCATGAGGGGTTTGTAGTTTTCAAGGATAACGAGTACGAAAATCCAAAAATTAAAGTAATGGTGACATTTTAAGAAAACCCACCATTTACCAAACCGACCGTTCACCCTTGCCGTCCCCGTTCACTTTGCAGAATCTTCGAATAGACGAGCAGATCTGCCGTGGAAGTGTGAGGCTTTCTCACCGCAGATGGAGTGCGTTCGTACTGAGCAACTCTTCAGACGATGGAGACCACAGAGGAGATGAAGGGGGAGCAAACCCTAGGAAGGAGGAGATGGTGTCTTCCGTTCTTGTGGAGCACAGACGATTTGAAATGGTTCAGGTAGGGCGTGGGAAGGGGAAAACACGAACGAAGATGGAGGACAGCACAGACGAGCTTGAAGGCAAGCAAACCCTAGGAGAGCACAGAGGAGAGGCGTCCTTCTTCTGGAGCACTGTGTTGATTTGAAATGGTTTGGGGATGGGGCTTCAGTTGGCGAGTGGGAAGGAAGGAGGGAAACCCGAAATTGGGAGCCGAACGACGACGTATTGGAATGGAGGGGTAATTTTGTCCATATATATTTTGGTTTCCATGTATGGGGAATTATATCTCTCCTTCCCATCAATTAGGAATTCCCAAAAACTGGTCCATGAGATGGGCAATATTTGCGCCTCCTCCCACTGATTCGCAATTTCCCCTATTACTTAATTATAAAAAATTGATGGGGTATAACTTGGAGTATTAGTATTAACATCTAAAATTGATGGTTATAATTAGTATTTTATATAATTATTATATTAATTATTGTGAAGAAAATTATTTAAAATTCGATTTTGTAATTATATATTTAAGCTAATGAATAATCTAATTTAACACTGCACAAGGATAAAAGAGCCATTTAACATTTTTTTACATCAAATACCATTCCTCGTACCCCTATTAATCCTCCATTCAAATGAAGTACTATTTAATCACTTCTCTAATACATTATCCAAACAACCTACTATTTAATCCCCTCTATAAATATCACATCAATGTGGGCCATCCCTTATTAACTAATACCCCTACTATTTTATCCCCTTATTAACTAATACCCTCAATTCTTTCCCCGGATCCAAACGGGCCGTGATGGGGTGTTGCTGATGGCGAGGGTTTGAGGTGTCCATATCTTACGCCCCATAATCCTCTCAAAAATTGACGAGAACAACCCTCCTTATCCCCTTCCCAACCCCCAATTTGCTGGGTATTTTCGATTAAACAGAGGAAAACGAAAAGGAGAAGAAGAACAACAACAGCAAATTAGAGAGATGGAGTACGAACCAGACCAGGTCGTGAACTCACAGCAGATCGTTTTCTTCTTCTTCTTCTTCTTCTTCCATCGTACAGAAGATCTTCTTCTTCTTCTTTTTCTTCTGCCGCCGTTCTCTCTCTCTCTCTCTCTCTCTGTGTTTAAATTAGGCGTAAAACAAGGAAAAATTATCCCATGTGTTTCTTACAAGTTACAACCCAACCCATTTTCGGCCATTCACACTTAAAAAAACACAAAATTATCGGCATAAAAAAAATACACTTTTAAAAAACGAATTTTAAAAAATTAGGTGCTCTAAAAAACACAAAATTATACAATTTATAAATTAAAATATATGGTTAAAAAATTAGATGCTCTAATTTTCAATCTGTTTGAACCGATACGAAGATTTTATTTCTCTGATCATTTTGTCCTAGAGGATTATTAGGAGAATTTTTCCCAGGTCCACCATACCACTTTCCAAACCCACTAAATCCACTTCTAAATTCTATAACCCCCTAAGTCCACTAACCTATTAATAAGGATATAACAATCCTGATTAGTCTAATATACCCCCTGTTTTGAAAAAAAAATTGGCCCCGCTATTTCCTCAATTTCAAACATATCCATTTAATCCCCTTATAAAACCCCAGCCCATTCCTCCCCTCCCCCCCTTCCCCCCCTTTCCAGACGATCCAGTTTCTGCGGCAGAAACTCGTCGGCGTTCTTCGTCTGAGAACGAGACTCCATTGCAGCCTCCTGTCGTATTCGCCATCACCACCCACCTCCCGTCGCCGTCACTTCCCGTCCCTGCTGATTACTCACCATCGCTGGTTCACTCCTCCTCCTTCTCACCTGCTCGCCGCGGTGCACTCCTCCTCCTCCTCACCACCCTTCGTCACCATCCATGGCCGAGTTCCCGCCCTCCATCACCGCTACCACCGTCGCCGACACCTTCATCATCATATATTTGTTCAAAACATCAAGTGCCCTTTCAAATCGTAACAAATAACTCGATCTTCGTCGCCTTGTTCCCTCGGTATGGTTCTTTGCATTTGAAGGGTTTATACACCAGTAAAAGTATAAGAATCCTTCTCTTCCTTTCTTTATCCTTCTATGTGAAGGGTTATATATTCAGATCTGTTAAGGTTTTATTTTTTTGTACGTTTGTTTAGCTGCTGTTGGGTACCATATATGGTTATATGTTCAAGTATGTTAGGGTTTTGTTTTTTGTACTTTTGATTAGCTACTGTTGGGTAACATATATGGTTATATGTTCAAATCTGTTAGGCCGCTGCGCGGACCAATTCATATAAGGTTGTTTATGGTTATATATATAGTTATACATGGTTATGGTTGTATATTTATGCATATAAATATGGTTATATATTCAAATCTATAAACGGTAGTCCAATTGCACTAAAACTGTTTTTTCTGGCTTTGGAATGTTTTTTATACTTTTTTTGCTGCTATTAAGAAACATATATGGTTATATATTTAGGTATATAAGCCGCTGCGCGAACCTATAAAATAACGTAAATTTAGCAATTTATTATTTTTTGTGTATAAATATATGTTAATTTATTTTGTACATATAACCATGTATCATGAGATATATAACATTTAAGTTTTCGTTTAACAGCTGATATCATGAAACATATATGGTAATATACAAATTCTTGAATCCTTTTTTTTTAACATATAAAGCTATATGTTTCTATCTGTTTAACTTTTTTCTTATATGTGCAGAAATGAAAAATCCACAAGAAATAGGAGTATGGTTTCATGAAGTGCCTAATCCAATTTATTGCAAATTGGAGTATCACCACAATGACACTGTGATAATGGAATTTAGGATGAACTCCAATCTCAGAAGAACCCTCCACATCAAATCCTTCTACCAAAGATACCTCATGACGTTGAAGAGCCACATAGGATCGTTGATCCTGACAAGACAGCCAAGAACATTAGATTTAGAATTTTAATTTGGTTAAAGTCTTTTGGTATAGTTTTTTTGTCTTGTTTTCATATTGCTATTCAGAAGACTCTGAATCTGTTTTGTAGATCTATCGATCAAATTTACAACTATGTAGTTGAACAATAGCAAACTCTAAATCCATTTTTATTTATTTTGAATACAAATGTTTTGATTGATGGATGTAATGGTTTCAATGATTGATACTTGTTAAAACTTGAACATATATATGCACAAACATATAACCATAATCATATATAACCATAGATAGCCTTATATGAATTGGTCCGCGTAGGCTTAACAGACCTAAACATATAATGTTATATGTGCAGCGACAGGGTGGGTGAGTGGTTTCAATAATTGTTACTTGTTAAAACTTGATCATATATATGCTTAAACATATAACCATAATCATATATAACCATAGACAACCTTATATGAATTGGTCCGCGCAGCGGCTTAACTCTTAAAAAAGAGAATATATGACGTTATTTATGTACAACAACGTTATATATAGCGTATCAGAAAAGGAGAATCTTTGACTGTTATATAACGTTATATAAGTACAACAACGTGATTGGCGTGATTTCAAATAGAGAGAGACGAGAGAGAGAGATACCCGTGATTGGCGTGATTTCAAAACTAGAAGGGATAATAGGGAGATAATGGGCTAAATGGATGAGATTTGAATGGAAGGGTAATTTTGTCAGGCACTAATTATCTTTTTAAATGTAGTGGACTTTATACCTTACCAAATACATATTAGTGGACTTAATGGGTTAGAAACTTGATCAGTGGACCTAGTGAGTTAGAAACATGCTATAGTGGACCCTAGATCAATTTTTTAATTTAATTATGACCCTTTAGAATAAATGATCAGAAAAATAAAATTTTCCCATCGATTCAAACGGATTGAAATTTGGAATGCTTAATTTTTTTCTCAGCTTTCCCCCAAACCAAACTTAACACACCAAATTATTAAAAAAAAACTTTTAAAAAATGAATTTTAATTGTTTTTACTTATTCAATTGATTAATTTATTATTGAATTAAATTATTACTCCCTCCGTCCATTTTTAAGTGTCTTACTTCGTAACTCCAACTTATTGAAAAGATATCATCATTTTACCTTTCACATCAATTTTTTTCTCCACTTTCCCTACTTACCCATCATCATTACACTTTTACTCACTAACTTTTCAAAATGGAATTTGTTAGGAATTGAACTCTTTATTCAACTCACAACGCCCTACGGATCTTGGAAGTTAGGATCACAGAAATCGCAAGCAGACAGAAATAATAGTGCGTACGGAAAAAAGAAAGAATACAAGATATACGTGGAAAACCTCAACGTGAGAAAAAATCACAAGAGCCACACCAGTCCACTATGAAATCGAATCAAGAGTACAAGTCTTCTCACAATTTCTCTGAGACTTGCGTTTTCTCTCGCCTCTCTCTATTTTTCTCTAAAAATAAGTTAACCTAATTACATACAAACTGCAGTGTAAAATAGGTCGGATCCCATGTGAAAATTACATCCCAAGTCCTTCAAATATCGTTTTCACTGCAGTTCGGGATGCTCCTAAAGTCGCACCCCGAACTATGGCACTTTGTGCCGTGGGGGCTCTGCCTCCACACCCCCGGGCTAAATCACTATTGAAGGTTGTCTGCACCCCTAACAGAATTTACTTTAAGGAACAAAATAGACAATGCACCAACTTTTACCCATGAACTTTACAAAATTGACACTTATTAAGGAACAACCCAAAATCGAATACTAGACTCTAAATACAGGACGCAGAGAGTATTTCTTAATTACAAAAAAATGATTAATTTTTACAATTTTATATTAATCATAATGAATAATCTAACTTAACACTACACAAGGGCAAAAAGGTCATTTGATAACTTTTTACATCATTCACCCTATAATACCTCATCCAAACCAATCACTATTTAATACCTCCCCTATAAATGTGGGTATCTTTAATTAACTAATACCACTTACTATCTTATCCCCTTATTAACTAATACCCCCAATTCTTTTCTCGTATCCAAACGGCCCGATGATTGGAGGGTGAAGTTAGGTGTGTGAAAAATTAGGTGGAGGAAAATTTGGATGGAAGTTAGAAATAAAAGATAATTTTTAAAAAAAAAATATCTTTTTAAAGTCCTCGTTTGGTAAACGCGACAATTATTTTTTAACAAAAGTAGTTAAATTATGGTTGAGAAAGTTGGGAGAAATAAAGTGTAGGAAAAGTTAGTTACGTAGTGATATTTAGAACTCTTTGGTTCTATTTCAAAACTCACCATTGGAGATGGGTGAATCATATTTACAACCAACTGTAACTTTTAACAACTTTTTGATTCTAATAAAATCACCATATCCATCCATAGTCATTCTCTATCCCCATTGGAGAACGTGACTCATACTATCAAAAGTCGTCAGCAGTGAACAAAAAGTTGCAAAACAAATCGAACTATGAAAATGCATTACACATGGACTATAAACATGTGATTTTACTTTTGAAAAATGATAATGGCACTTTGTTTTTTTACGACGGCACTCCAAAACTTATCTTTTAGTATAAAAATTATACATAGCAAAACACACTAAAAGAACAAATTTTGGAGCGTTATCATAAAAAATTGGAGTGCCAAAATTACTTTCCTTTACTTCTATATACGACTAATACGAGAAACGCGTATTCATAACCACATTTAAAAGAAAAAGGGGGTCGAATAAAAGAAAAAGGGGCAAGAGACATTTCTCTACATAGACGAAGCAACAAGTTCTATTTCTGCTAACACCGCAATTTCCAAAGCCAGAGAATTGTCTGATATAGTCAATCGTTTCAAATGTAAACCAAAGAGACTAAAATCATGATCCTTAGTCTCTGAGTTTTATTATCGTTATGTCTCAATGATATCGCACATCACACATCTAAATAAGGCAATACATGATTTTTATTCGTATGCGAAAGGGATGAATAAAAGAAAAAAGTGGTAAGAAATAAGGTTCCGGCACCAGGGAGAATTTAACACCTTGGAAATAAACGTGATTGCCCAACACTCCCAAGCTCTTGCAGCAGTCGGTTTGTCTGTCCCTGGTACTTTTCGTCTTCAAACTCGATTCTACTTCGCCATTTGTGTGCCTATCAATTATGACAACCTGGTAAATTGAATTTTACACACTGTAACAGATTACGTAAAGAAAAATATATAAAGCGCAACCACAAAAGCCGTTAAGCATAACTGGTTTTTATAGCTAAAATACCACAGAAACAACATAATAACGAATGCTAAGGCATTTAAAAACTAAAACTGGTGTTTCAGAGTATCCAGTGGCATATGAAACTTCCATTATTCTGAAGATACTTGCAAGAGTGCACTCATAAAACCTCCTATGGGGATACTATGGAGTACTCTGTCCGCGTTTCCAGAAAAACCAACGAAAGATCAGGTCAATGCCAGAATTTTATTTTTATTTTCCGTACTTGGCCTGTTTTTCCTTTTACTTTGTTTGCATGTACTAGATTCTTCAATTCAATAAAGCAAAGTAGTAAATAAGAGTGAATATTTAGTTGGAAACAAGAAAAGCTGTAGACCAATGTTCTTCGTGGCTAGAGGAAAAATAGGAAAAGAATTATAGAGACGGTTAAAGGTGAAGCAAGAGAAAGAAAAGCATGCCTTGTGGACTTTCAAGCCTTTCGATAAGTGGGTATAGGCACTCCCGACTCCTCTGTAAGTTTAGTGAAAGCAGTTTGCAGCCTTCGAGTCACCAGTCCAACAAGCCCATCGCCAATTATGCGACCATCAATCTTAACAACCTGCCAAAGGGAATAACACACGAATTATTATGAGAAGTAACATTCTAATATACAACAAGGAATTAGCATCATAAAGAATTTTCTTCACAAACCACATACTTGTTATCTCTCTCTTTTTTTTTAACGGCAAAAGAGAAATTTTATTAATCTTTGAAAACAAATTACTAAGATTTAAAGGACCCTAAGCACGAGCTGGAGTAGGAGCATACCCACGAAGAAGGCACCTCCACACTGCGACAATCATATGTTGCCAGGACATACTTGTTATCTCAACGGCGCGATATATACAACATGATTCATTTCACGTGTTGCAATACGCCATGCATATTTTATCGGGGCAAACACGTGATCTTTAACTTGATAATGCCCAAAAAGAAAATGATCTTAGTTTTAATGGGTTCAGGTTTGCTAAAAAAATATGGATGGAACATACTGCATTTTCATGCTTGATAAACTCAAAGTTTCCATTAATATTAGGACTGACCTTGCTAACTCTATATGTGCTGGAAGAGAGCCCACCAAACTGCTTTCCCAGAATCAGTTGTGTACATCTCTTCTCAGTTTTTGTGGTTTTCCATTTTTGGTTTTTGTTTTCTTATTAACTTTGTTGATACTGTACAGGATTTTTGACAGAATGAACATACCGGGCTGAGTTCCCCCATTGTTCCTGCTGTCCAAACCTGCAGTAAAAAAAAACACATGTGCTTAAAATGCAAAAGAAATCTGGCCTGGCAGAAGCATTGGCATGAAGAAGAGAAGTACTCTTTTTTTTAAACAAGAAAAATAATCTCAGGATACCATAAAAAGCCAGCACTCAACTAAAACACATGCATCCCACTCAATTTGAAAGAAATTGGATAGCGCCCTTAATCATGGGCACATTGGATCCCAAATACTGAAAAGATCAATGCTATGTTTGGTTTGGTTTTTGAAAAATAGTAGGAGTAATAAGTGAAGAGATAGAGAGAGAAATGTTGAAAGTAGGGGGAATCTAAGAGGTATTTTTTGAAGGGAAAGTGACGGCCCAAGACGTGTTTTGAAAAATTCTTTTTGAAAAGTGAAGAGAACAAGGCATTGAATTCTTGAGTATTGAGAATGTAACCATGGGAACAAATTACCAGAACTTTAATGTGTTAGTGGTATTATCAGTTCCTAATGCACAAGACAACCAATTAATCAGTTAGAAGCTTAAGAACAACGATTTAGAGTGTCAGAAGCACAAGGCTAGGCTTGAAAAAGACTATGATAGACCGCTTTATATGCATAAATAGGCCATTTGTTTTATGATCGCATCTCATTATGTCCGACACACTCACTGTCAGAGAATATTGTCAAAGTGGACCCACAAACAAGCTGCTAATGCACAATTGTTCTATCAATTCCCCAGCTGAACAGAATATTTGGGTAAAAATGAGTGGAAATGATCAGCCCTTTTGCTCCAACGTATGTCACAATATTGACAAGCATCAACGGACCCCGGGAGCAAATATCCAATTGTTGGATGGAGTAGATAATTTCCTTGTTAAACACTACAAGTCCTTGTGTACCAAATCAATTACAGCAATTGCAAATTTAACCATTTTTAATGATAAAATGCCTCAAAAATCATGACTCGCATTATAAGGATGTTCATAGAGAGACATTATGTTTGCTGAGCCTGCCCTCTATAAGAGTGCACATATAAGTACGTATGGATGTTGACCCCACCTAGATTAGGCTTACGATAGCAGATCCCCCAAAGTTCAAATTATTCTCCTTAATTCCATCTTTCCGAATCAGTACATGACATTGAATTCCTTTTTGCTATTCCACCTTGTACTCATCCTCACTTTCCACAGAAATCGTTCGTGAAGCTAAATGAAAATGTATAGTCTCTTGCGAATGAGAGACATGGACAATATCGATTTGATGCTCAGACACGCACCCACACCCAACTTCATACCTGAGTCCATGCAACATTGACTATTTGACCAAGAATGCCATCATGAATAAAAATATATACCTCATCTGCAGTATGGAATTCTGATAGACTGACACGCCGCTCCTCTAAAATGATTCTTTCCTTTGCTACGAGGTCCATGACCTGAAAAACATAGAATAACCATCAAATACTAAACGGATGGAACTACCATACTGTTATGCTAAATTTCAGAATAAGCATATTGACCAGTCTCATATTCGAAAGAAAAACTAATTGCCATATCTTATGTAGTTACTCGGTCCCATTTTGTCTTTTCGCTTTGGTGGTGCAACTTTGCAAGGGAACACAATCATTGACCTATAAACCTTAAACTTTTCAAAAGTTACCCTTCAACTTTTTGATTGTTACGTTAATCCAAAAGATAAGTGGCAAAAGGGAATTGCATAACTTCGGTCCATTAATTTTTCAAACTGCTAAACATTTTGGGACAATCAACAGCGAAAACGTAGACAAACAAATTGGGACGGAGGGAGTTACAATTTCAAGCTTTCACACCCTTCTTCACACGACCTTGTCTCACAAAAAACCAAACCAAACCAAGGCTTAAGTCCCAATCACTTGGGGTCGGCTACAAGAATCCGTTAACTTTGCTAAGTTTTGTTGAGCGCATTGTGTTCTGTGATATCCAAGAAACCTAGATCTTTTTGAACTACAGCCCTAAAGTTAATTTTGGTCTACCCATCCCCCCTTAGTGCTACCATATACCATAACCATCACTCCTCTAACTATCGCATTGACGGATCTACAATAGACATGTCTAAACCACCTTTAGCTATACTGTATCGCTGATACCCCTGCCATCTCACGAAGGTTTTCGTTTCTAAGTCTATCTCACAAAGTCTTACCATACATTTGTCACAATATTCTCATTTTAGCTACACTCATCTTATTTGCACGCTATTTCTTATTAGCCCAACACTGCGTGCCATATAACATGACTGGCCGCTAGTCTTATAGCAGTACGGTAGAATTTTCTCTTCAACCTTGTGGGTATCCTGCGGTCACATAACACTCCCGAAGAACTCCGCCACGTGACCCATCCAATTTGTACTCAATGTGTCACATCCTCGGTAATTTTAGGCTAATGCTTGATATAACATGCCATATAACATAGTTGGTCTTATAACTGGTTTTTTTCTGAGGCTAATACTGGATTTCAGATACTCAATAAATTGGAAATCAAGAAGATAGGAAGTAAGTCAACATAGATACATAATTCATACTGACACTAACTTAAGACATTCTCAGCCATACTACCCACATTCATGTCTGAGAGAAGCGAAACATTTGTAACTGTCTTTATCTTACGTAATTGTACATCATGACACAGTTTCTCTGCAAGCACTTCCAGTTCACCAGTTAGTTCAGATGAGATCACAGAGACAAAGGTTGAGTCTTTACATATATCCCTAGCATATTTGTCCATTATTGTTCTTGCACTCCTAACAATGACCAGTTCACATTTAATTTCATCACTGAGAAACCTTCATTTGCTTTTTTAGACCTATGAAAACAGTATAACCGAACCAATCACTGCCTACACTGATAAGAGGAGAATCAGTGTGTTAAGTAGCAAATGCTTTTGGAATAATACAAACTTGTAGCAGCAGCACTTTGGAGGGACCACTACTTTCGATACCAACATCAGTGTGTAGGGGCAAGATTGACGGTTTAAGTTAAGGATAAGCGTTCATAAAATTCTCAATTAAGTACATAAAATTCTTAATTAAGTGCATTAAGGGACGCAAGAAAGATGGAGAGAAAAAAAGAGGAAAAGTTATAAAAAAAAAATGGAAAACAGGAGAAAGAAACAGTGCTAAAAAAGATGGCTACATTTAGTTTGTGTAAAAAGGTTAGGTTAGAACTAGAATACATTTGGTTCAACTCCAAACTGACGCAAACTTGATATTGTAATCATTCCAATTGCATTAACTTACAATGAGTTAAAAAGGCTAATTGACATGCATTGGTTAGAAGAGGAACCAAAAATTCTTAAATAGAAGTTAGTACACTCCTTGAAAGGCCAAAGGAGAAAGGGAATAAAAAGAAGCCTTTCCATCATCACAAAGAACAAAATGTTACAGCATTTAATGAGAAAGTATGTGAAACTTACAGTTGCTCGAGTTATGCCCGGAAGACAGTAATCAGCATGAGGTGTCACAACACGTCCTTTCTTCACTAAGAACTGCACTAAAAGGATAAATAATGTTCAATATCAAAATGACCATTGAAGATATGCAGTGGAAGTACTGTGCATATTTTAGAAAAATGCTGTGCACACAGAACAAGCAAACAGCCCTTGTCATGATCTACCAATAATATGTTAACACTATTGAAGCAGGTGCACTTTCTAATATGTTTTTATTAGAAATTTTGCACGTTAGAGTAGTAGTTGAGTATATCAGCAAAGAAGTCAAACTTTAGATACTCTTCCCTCAAAAGTTCATGGAAAAACAAATTCAACATGCATGCAACACCCTGGTTGGGCCTCATGGTAGTGCCTCTTCCATAGTGTCATAGCACTTCCATATGTATTGTCTAACAACAATTAAAGACTTGCTCATTTGTGGAAAAGCATGGGTATAGAAAAAAGCAGAAGCATGGCGTACAATGTTTGTAGCATTTGTTTCGGACACATAACCATCCTTATCAAGCATTATGGCATCATCAGCATTTGCATTATTCCCTTCTATCTGTCACACGAAAAGGTAATTCATCAGAGTAAGCATTGAAAGAGCGCTCATGTCACAAAGCGGTTGTCAGTGCTGCAGTTTCAAGTTGGTGGCATGCTGGATTTCAGTACACTTTTATAGACACTCCCATGTTCATGAATTTTAAGACATGCAACACGACCCAAAGACAAATAGTCAAATAGTGAGCCACAAGTAACAAGGTCCA
>BPLS01027513.1:31141-57532 GCA_019656275.1 Rhododendron kiyosumense
AGAGATATTTAATAAGCACAGAAGCTACTAAGAATACTGCCAAGAATGAAAAGATAAACCGTGAAATATCAGAAAATGAGCGATCAATGGCCTAGAAATGGTTAACACAGTGGCTAGCCGTACATTTGTGCAGTTCGTTGAAGAAATATATTTATGATAGTCTCACACCAGCCCTGGGCATCAAAATTTCAAGCAAAAAGTTACGGCTCCCAGTCAGCGATAATGTACATAAGTCTCAAAAAGTGGTCTTTAATACTCAGAAAGATTTGGTTAAGCAGCCAACATATGTGACCCTTATCCATCGGTACATGGTTTGAGTCACCATGCTAGTGGTTTTTCCTTGAAGTATTTTTCACTTAAGTATCTATATAGGGAAGTCCCGCTTGCGAAAAAGTCTTTTATGTTTTTTTTTTGGGCATAGTTGTTTAAATAAATGGAATAAAAGAACATAAATACTAAAGATTGAGATGTTTGGGAAAAGTTACCTTTTGTCTTAAGTTTGAACTTATTGCTTAATTTTGCAAATATGATCTATATTTTTAATCTTATGATTCCTCTGTAGAAGACACACCCAGAATTGATGAAAATTAAAAAATTAATTAGAGAATAAAAAAAGGCGACTGCAGATTTTTACACTAAACTAGGACCTAAATGGCTAAATAAAAGTACTTTGATATTCTAGCTTCAATACACAGCTTGACTCAATCATTTCGAAGTGGTACTTGACCATCAACCGTTTGATTCGAATCACCTTGCAAGCACTTTTCCCAACTGTCTGATTTAAAGTACAGACGTTACACAGAATTCCAAAAACCATGTTTATGAGACCTATTATTTAATAAGATTACCAAAATAATTTAGGTCGAACATTTAGTACCAGTTATAAACTGTATCAGTTAAATGTAAGCAACAAATGAACTTTCATTTCTGTAATCCTTCTAATATTCTGAAGTTGATTTTGTCTTTTCGAACCCTTTAAGAAAAATACATACGGACACCTTTCACAAGCTCGCATAGGGCCCAGAAATCTCAGAGCACTAGTGATGTGGTGATACTCAAGACAAAGACACTAACTAGGTAAGTCATGAAGATCTCAAGCTAAAACACATTGTTGTCATGATAATTGGTAATGTAATATATAGCTCACCTCAAAACAAGATTTATTGGAGAAAATTTCCGGGCAGGAAAGTATGAATTCTGATAACAGAAGACTTGAAGGCCAAACGGAACACCTACAAAACCCAACCCACCAAAAATTATAATGGGGAACTTAAGTTTCCAAGAGAATTCAATTGAAAATAGACTACCAAGTATTCAATAATTGTACTGCACATATATGCACAGAAACAGACCTCAGAAGTATTCAATAATTTCCTGCCCAAGCATGATTTATACTGAGGAAAGAAACGTCTTTGAAGGTCCAATTTGTATATTGAGGTCAAAATAGACTACCAAGTTCAATGAAAATGAAGTCACATCCCAAACACGTACAGTTTGCCTCATTTGAATCAACCTTGGAGACAATTCCTTTCTTCCCTTCTTTATCACAATAGGAAAGGATGATTCTTAAGACTACCTCTTATTTTTGTATGGCAAACAACCATTTTATTCCTCCTGGTCAATAGGACCCACAACCCAGGTCAACACAATAGTGCCAATGTTTATTTCAAGGAGATCTCAAGACCAAGGTTCTGAATACAGTACCGGTTTTCCTACTAGTACGGTACGTACTGGTGAGATACCGGATACCGTTTCGGATTTATCGCTATTAGTGTTATTTTCCCACATAAAAGAATTTATCGTATAATATACACATTATTAAAAATAAATATAAAAAGTAGTCCGGTATTTGTCCGGTATTGGGCGGTACTGACCAGTATCTCCGGTATCGGCCGGTGTTTAAGCCGGGACGAAATTAGAGGTGTAGAGGACCAGATTTGGACAATTCCGGTATGTACCGGCCAGTACGATACGAGATTCATAACCTTGCCCAAGACATAAAATTAGGACGACAAGACGGTCCATTCACAGTAATTGTCAAAGTCATTCTTTAATCATTCTTGAAGCATGTAACTGAGAAATTGTCTTTTGATCAACCGTCCAGCCAAGCCCTAAAACAAGCACTTCAGCTACCTTACTGACTTTATGGTGAGATATTAGGAGTAGAAATTCATTGCTAACACAAAACCAAGAGCAAGAAACATTCCCCAGAGCCAGTTGAACATTTATCAAACAAAAATATATGCACAATTCCGTAATATCTCTAAGATAGACGGCAGAAAATGGTTGCATGCCTGAGACTTAAGGTAGCAACAAAGCCGGGTAGCAACCGTGCTTCTAGGCTGGTTAGGAAGTGTTCATCACCAGGCCATTCCCTTCGTCTCCAGTTTCCAGTACACGAAACAGGTAACTTCTACATTTTAATTTCCACAACTGATTCTACCATTAATGGAAACCAACTGGGTTTACTATGCACAGGGGCTTCCCAGCCATATCCAAGCAGACTACTGAATACTTGGCTTTGCATAAGCACCATAACTGATTTTTGGGGTTTTGTACCTGTAGATTACCACTCCACTTGTGAGATCTTATTGAATCACAGATCACACAAAATGTACCACTAACTGGCTTATTGTTGCGTACTATTGCCAGATACCTTTCCTCCAACTCCCTTTGCTCTATCTAAAAGTTCAAATGGATACATGCCATTCCCCTAACATGTGAGAAAGTGAACGATCCCTAATTCTGTGTAACGACATACTCCTATTAAAGGAGGTAGATAAGAAAAGAGAAAAGCAAAGAGACTTAAAATTACACAATCTTAATTTCTTAATCAGTGTTCTAAAACTCGGAAATACTCGGCGAGTACTCGGTACTCGGTGCCTGGCTGAGTAGAGTTAGGGCTACTCGGTGGGAATACTCGGCCAGCCAATTACTCGGCATTACTCGGCGAGTACCGATTACTCGGTAAAACGAGATTACTCGGAAGTGGGGAGAAAATCGAAAAAAAACTGAAAAAATGGGGTAAAATACATAATATGGAGGGATATGGAGAAGAAGAGGAGGAATAATTGACTACTAATTTCGTACTTTGTTTCATTTGGTTTGAACGTTGAACTTTGTAATTGACAATTAATTTTGCACTTGGTTTCATTTGGTTTGAACGTTAAACTTTGCAATAGACTAGTAATTTTGTACCTAGTTTCATTTGGTTTGAACTATGAACATTGAACTTCTCATTATGCATTATGAATATCATTTGGGGAACATATTAAAAAAAAAAATCCAAGTAATTTCTACTCGCCGAGTAATCACCGAGTACTCGACCTACAAGGTACAAGGTGGCCGGCCGAGCGAGTACCGAGTTTTAGAACATTGTTCTTAATAGACAACAATTAAAACGTACATCTTAACAGTGAGTACCATTAGATTGCCCACACAGAGAATCATCCGCAGTATGGTATTCCACTTGAAAGAAGCTCTTTAGACAGTCAACACTATAAAACTACATATCATATGTTTCCAACAGAAGGGGTATCCACAAATAAATCCTCAATGGTATGCCCTGGTAGTCGAATTCAGCAGTAAGATATAAGCAACTAATTATCCAAGAGTGAACAGACTATTAAGATATAAGCAACTAACTATCCAAGAGTGAACAGACTATTATGTCTGGTTTCAATATTCCCTATTTGTGAAATACATTTTGAGGTGTTCATGCTCATATTCCATTGCGAAAGAATGTAGTGATGATGGGCTGATTACAGTATGATAAGTCTGAGAGGGTAGAATATCGACAGCCCCACCCTTGTCCCCAATCTTCGAGTGGAGAGTTTGCTCCCCTTCTTTTCAAACACATGCCACAGTGCTAGGATTGACAGTACTATTATAGCTCCAGACCATGACATCTTCCCGTCATTACAGTTCATAGACAGAAAAATATGAAGGAAAATCCTAGGACTCACATGACACAATGAAAACCTACACTATTACAAATCATTTGACATGATAAATAACTCAAATGGCATGTTCCAGCTTAAGAAAGCAATTATGAATAGCTAGCAATTTGATGTTGTAAAGTTTGCATCAAAATGAAACCAGCAATAGTTCATACCCAGTGTCACCTTCAAGCATGTTAAGTGAACATTGCAGTGTAACCACCAGCTTCCTTGCTTTGGGGCAACTTGGAAGCTCATAACAATCTACAAACAACAAAAATAATTAAGAAGAAATGGATCCACGTAAAAATTTGAAACACAAAAAACAGCCATTCCATTACCCCCCAAAAATGAACATCCTACCATCAGGAAAGAGAAACGAAATGCACTTGAAGATCCTTGAGTTTTCTTCTGCAGAATCATCAGCCTGTCACGTAAATTATATTCTAAACAATATCCAAAGAAGTAAGAAAAAGGGAACTGATCGTCACATAGCGGACCTTATATCCATAAACACTACCTTCACTGAAGTCATGTAAAAGGCTATCCGTTCGTACAATTCATCCAAGACTTCAAAACCATGGGATTCAACCTCGACAATAATCTTCTTCAGAACACTTTTCAAGTATGGTACATGGAAATTTCCGTCCTGCATTGGTAGCAAAACCAAGCCAAAGCTCAACATGTAAAAAGTTCTCTTCTATCAATTGGCCCATAAAAAGTTGCAGAATCTCATTTCTTGTCATTCACTAAGCTAACAGGCAGAGATGGTCCACTTGACTGCTAAACAAAAAAGTATGGTCTGTATGAAACAGAGGAACTTTTGAGTGAACCACAGTCCACATGGCATAGGATTACAAATGCTATTTCCTATAAGGTTCCTCTACTTTCCTGGCTAACAAACTAATGAAAGCTAAGTAGCTAATTATCTAGGGCTAATTTAGTTGGCCATCCTTGTACACTTTTTACCGAGAGGTCAATGGGTCAAATTTTGCCAAAGGCAAGAAGTGATTCTTACTTCTCCTCTATAGGAGTCTTTTATTGTTAGTTTATCTCCTCTCCGTATGTAGAGGTGTCAAACGGGCTGGTACAGCAAGGGCACGATTTTAGATGGGTCGGGTACGGGCACAACAAAGAGGTGGCCGGGCAGGGCACGACGTGCAAGTGGGCTGGGCACGGGGCATGGCACAACAAATACTAAGTTGTTAGTTGTTGCACAAATTTTTTTCCCCGACAAAACTCGGTTGGAGATGGGCGCACGGCCACGACACGATTAAGTAAACAAACCGGCACAACACGGCACGCAACAAAATGGGCTGGGCCGGCCTGGCCGGCTGGCCTGTTTGACACCTCTGTCCGTACGGATTGTTTGTTGGCCGTCATCCTGTACTGAACTTAGTTTAGTTGCTGGCAACATGACATGGTTGATGCAGCATCCCCTTATTGTAATATTTTACTCTACTTCTCCTACCGCTTGACATCAAAATACAAAAAACCAAGAAAAAGCTACAAAATTCAGATACATGCCGATTCCGTAAAAATAAATAGCAAGGGATTGTTGGAGCGGACTTACAGCTTTGCTAATGCAGTGGTCCCAAATGAATCTCTGTACCCTACCCGTGATCGAACCTCCACCACAGTCCCTAGGGTTCCATTCACAAACAGACTTGTTTTTACCTCATACTAGATTAGAACAAGAATAATGGGCTGTGGTAATTTTCTTATCTGGGTTTGGGGAATGGCTTAAAGCGGATGAGGTTAGGAGATTACCGAGCCAAGGAGATCAATACGTGGGCTGGTTCCATGGCGAGGAAGGCGGAGACCAAGTGGAGACACGACGGAACCCCGAGATCGAGCTCTCCCTCCGCCGCCACCATGGCCATGGCCACACTTGCAGCGACCTGACTGATGGTGTAAACTGCAAAGTGCAAACTTTTTTTTTTTTTTTTAATCCGCTGTAAAGTGCAAACTAGAGCTTAAAAGTTGGATTAAGGTCATTCGGCTTAATAAGTCAAGTAATTTATTTATTTATTTAATTTTTTTTTTTACATTTGTTAATTTTTCATCCATTGGTTAGGGATTATTGTTTTTCATCATAACGAAAGGAATTTAAAAAATAAAAAGTTACAATTGAAATTCAATTTTTTTAATAAAGATGAAAAAATTGGATTATTAACTTATTTTTATTTTTATTCAAAAAATTTGAGTTTCGATCAAAAAGTAATTTTTTACTTTTTAGATTCTCCTCGTCATGACGGAACAATAATCCCAAAAAAAATTGACAAAAAACTAACAAATGCAAAAAAAATTAAGTAAAGGAAAAAAAAAAGGCCACTTAGCTTATTATCCCAAACAACCCTTAATTTCATACCGAAGTAGTAAACCTGGGCCGTGTTTCCACGTTGACTTATGACATTTTATCAAGTTATTCACACTAATTAGTAGAAATAACTTGACATCTTATTAGTGGAAACAACTAACGATAATTTTTTTTTTTTTTTACAACCAGATGTCTGGACTAGCTAACGCGCATGCCGACTAATTCTGTGGCCCTAAAAGTTTGGAATGGTTGGCCTCCGTGGTATTCGAGCATACGACCTCATGGTTAAGTTAGTTAGCCTTCGCGGTATTCGAACATGAGATGTCATGATTAAATACTTATTGCTTTCTCAAGTCCACTCTGCCAACTCCTTAGGATTCATTTAATTAAAGACTTCATTAGGACGTTTTGTTGGGTTTGACGGCCTTGGGTTCAATTTTTGGGTTTGACGGCCCTGGGTTCAACGGTCTAGGATATTCGGTCAACTTACGTGCACAAATCCAACTATTTTCCTCTTCGGTCTAGTTAAAGACATGCCACATCCACCCTAAAATTAAGAGATTAACAAATGATTTTCATTTTTGCGACCTAATCTCAAAAGGTTGTGAAGTATTGGAGACGTATTTCTTGAAATGGGTACAGGTGTTCGATTAACCATATTTTACATGATGGATTTATTTACACATGAAGACTTTCAAAATAAATAGCTCAAATCATCAAATAGGATTGTGACAAGCCACATTTTCTTCTCCCATGAGGAAAGTGAAACAATGAGGGAAATCAACGAGATCGAGGAACTTGGTTAATGCATCCGTGAACACTGAAACATTCCAGAAAGGACACACCTTACTCCCACAGCCATTTTCCTCGGGAAAGGTGCTACAGTCCCGACGGGAATATATACACACAAAAATCGAGTGTTTGGATCGGCTATTTACACACGTCGGATGCCGTTGATTCTCGTTTGGGCCCACTCAATATTTCTTTTTTTTGAATTTTTGGATGTTTCGGATCAGCCGTTCGGTGACCGGAGTGGGCCCGACATGCAATCGAAAATCCGGTCGGGATCCCTCCGCCGGGAACCTTAGATTTTCTGTTTCCTCGGCTTCATAAGCCAACAGTGATAACTTCCCCTTTGCTGGCTAGTTCCAGTGCACGGATATGTTTATGCAAACACAAGTTAATTTCCCCAAGTTGCACTCCCAGAGTGCGAGATTTAGAGCATCTTCAATCCAATCTTCAAAACTCTAAAATAGATAATGGATGTAACATATTGACGGAATATTTTATGATTTATTCATTCTTTTTTTCACTTTTTATATTGTTTTGGAGAATTATAAAGGGACCCAAATCTCTGAAAAGGACGATGGTCCCTTCAAAATTCTCTCAATAGTACAAAAAGTGAAGACATGATGACATAAATCACAAAATCTTCCATCAATATGTTACATCCATTCTCTATTTTGAAGTTTTGGTGATGGATTGGAGATGGTATTAAGCTCCATATCTCCATTACTATTTTTTTAAAATTTTTTTTGCACCTAAACTATTTCATCGAGATTTATCAAATAAAATTTATATTGCATAAAAAATTAATCAATTCCAACAGATATCGGTAGGTATGTTTTCTGAATTCGTAGAGACAAAACTGTAAAATTTTTGTGAGATCCGGAATTGATCCACTAACTGTGTGGTGCCCTTATGCGGTGGCACGATTATTTCCACCTAAAACATTTGATTTGACACTTGTTACCTTTTTCTTTGTTGTTCATTGTTCTTTACTTGGAACATCAGCATTCACTATATTCTTATGGGGTTGGCTTCTAATTTCCAGACAAAACATTCATTTGGCACTTGTTACCTTTTACTTTGTTGTCTATTACCGTTTTCTTTGTTGGTTATTGGTTCTTTTCGTGGAACACTAACATTAGCTATATTCTTATGGGGTTGGCTTTTCTGCCTTTAAGGCATGGACTGCATCCCATGCAGTCTCGTCATTGTCGAACCCATTTCGGAGTTATTTCAATGATCCAAATCGTCTATATCGTAGGGCTCGTCAAGAAGAATAGGCACGTAAAATATCGAAATGATCAGATACTATTCAAATAAGAGCACATACATTCTGAAAAAAATGAGCACACATTGGATTGAAACTTGAAAACTCAAATTTTCAGAATATAGATGATAGCTAGTTGGTATCCGGCTACTTGACATTTTATCTGGATATATATTCTACTTGACAAACTCGATGATATGAACGGCTTGAATTATCGAAGTGACTCCAAAACGGGTTCAAAAATGGCCAGATTACATGGGGTGTAGCCCATGCCTAAACTGCAGAAAAGCAGCCTCCTATTCTTATTCTCTCCCTCTCTCTCTCTCTCTGCTTTTACCACACATAAAGATAAAGAGAACTCCTTGTCCTTCTCTCTGTTTTTTTTTTCCTCAAGGAAGTAACCTTATGAAGCTATAAATACGAAATCCTCATTTCGGTTCTCTCATGTGTCACTAACTCACATATAAGAGTAGCTTTTAATTTCTGTCTCCTTGAGGATTAATTCAAAGATGGAATACCCCATTTCAGTAATCAGCCGCTCTGCTGCTTTCAGAGCAGCATCAGATTGCAAACCGCAGTCGTCGTCGTTTGCGACCATCCGCGAGTTCTGGATACATGAAGGTGCGGTACCGCTAGACACGGCAGGCAACACAATCCTCCATTTTCTTGCCATGTTCGGAAACGAATTTGTGATTCAGAAACTCGTCGACGACAACGAGAACGGCAACAACAACAGCAGCACAGTGAAAAGTGAAGATCTGTTTGGGAGAAACAACAAGGGCAACACGCCATTGCACGAAGCTGCAATGTTCGGTCGCGCAAGTGTGGTCGAAACCCTGTTGCGGAAACAAGAATTATTGGTTCGGGAACGCAATAACTTAGGAGAGACGCCTGTTTACGTTGCTGCGGCTTGCGGACACGAGGATGTTTTCAACCATCTAATCGCAAAGGTCGATTGCGATTGGGAGTTCATGACCAGAGATATCGACAATTCCAACATTCTTCAGGCTGCGGTCGAGGGAGAACATTATGGTACGTACGTTTCGTTCGTAGTGCTCTAGGGCCCTTCTACGCCAAATGTGTAGGATCCCAAATCACTATATGCGGAGAAGGGTCATAGAGCAGCACAACGCAACAATTAATTACTTTTTGTTTTTTTTTTTGCTCCTTTCTCCTTTTCTTTCTTTAAATTTATTTCGAGTTAACTTTAACTATCGTCCCTCCCTGGCTAGTTTTAATTAATTCCCAATTTTGTTCCTTAATACCACTTATTAAGATATATTATATTGTTTGGTCCTTTAATTTCACTTGCATGTCAACTACAACTAGGGGAATGATGATGGTAAATTACCCTTAAAATTTTATTTACCTGAGTTTTTTGGTTTTTGCAAGATTGTGGGGAGTTAGTAAGTTAATCCACGTGAGGTTTCTAGTCCTGAAATGTCAAACGCACACGACGAGTTTCGAACTCTAGCCTTCCATAAAGGGGAGAACCAGGAAATGTTAACTGAGCTAGAACCTGAGCTCAGCGTGCTCATAAGAGCAATTCCAACGCATCTCTAATCTCTAAAACTCCAAAATGGAGAATGGATGTGACTTATTGGAGGGAGATTTTATAATTTATTCTCATTTTGTTACACTTTATGAGAGAATCTAAGAGGAACACATCGTATTTTTTAGAAGTTTTGTCTCCAAAATGGGAGTAAGGTCTCCATTTTTGGAGAGCCAAAGGCAATTTGGAGATCCAAATCTCTAAAAAGTACTATAGATCCCTCCCAGATTCTTTCATAAAATGTAAAAAGAAAGAATAAATTACAAAATTTCCTCTTAATATGTCACATCCATTCTCTATTTTTGAGTTTTAGAGATAGGTTTGAGTTACTCTAAGGGAAAAAAAAAAAAAAAAGAGACATTAAAGTTAACTTTTTAACACCGTGCTGCTAAGAAAAAAAATCCCACGGTCTCATATTTTTGTTCACTTAAAAAACTAAGTAATTAATTAGACCAGAATATTAAACACATAATTTTTTAATTTTGAATTTTTGAACCAGTTGAGAAGTTTAAATTAATGTTATTAAATATAAAATTCTTCAGAAGCATTCTATATTTTTGTGCGAATAAGGATAAAATTACTTTAAGAAAATAAATAATCAATATATTAGGGAAAGAGTAAACTAAATATACTAGGCCCCATTCCGTTAAGACAAATAATTACTTCTTTTTTTTTAATTGAAGGTGATGATGCATTGTAGGAGAATGACTTGTCTCGTAAAATGAAAAATAAATACTTATAAAATAAGAATTTTAGCGAAACGGAGTCTACTACTAAAGATACTGCTTCAAACAAGTTAGTTATAATGAGCTAAATTATCTAAGCATAAATCACTTGCATGTCAACTACAACTAGGTCTTGCTATGAGCATATTGGAGTTATTCCCCCAACTTGCTCAGAATCATGATAAAGAAGGAAGAACTGCATTGTATCTGCTGGCTCAAAAATCAAAGTCATTCAAAAGCGGGTCTTTTTATTCTCCACACAATTATATGGCCGGCTCCCTAGTCCTTTCGGTGCACCTTCTTACAGTTCTCATATACTGTAAGTGCTACTCTCTCTCAATCCCACTTTACTTTGAAAATTGTGTCATGTTCCAAATGAAAAAAAATGTAATAATACTTTCCTGCGTTTGCGTTTCGTTTTTTGCTTGCACTAATTTAAAGTACTCATTGTGATCCTTAAATTGGTGCAAAAAGTCAAAAGAAAAACAAGGGACATGATTTTTGAAAAACGATAACCAATATGAGGCGGGGTTATTATGACTTTTAGTGTTGGGAAAACTTACAAAGTAATGGGCAAATCCAGGAAACAATTCCATTACGTACAAACTAAAAGATATAGATAATTAGATGTAGGAAAAGTATATAAAATGTAAACGAAATGATGATACAAAATTGATACAGAAATGCGAACTGAAGCCTGTGTACGTTCACACAATATCTTTAGAACAGATTCGTCGTGTACCGAAGGGTGTCGAGATTGAACCGGCGTTTGTCTCTTAGGATTTATTCGGTTAAGACCACTATTCACAGAACACCACTGTAAGCCACATTGGCTAACGGAATTTGCATTTGCCTCTCTCTCACACAAAGGACGAAACTTGGAACTTTGGTGTATGAAATACGAAATTGGTGAAGAACTCTGAAAAACGATTGACCAATTTATAGCCAAATAGAGACTCTTAAGTTGATGCTAGGAATTACTAATAACCTACTGCCATAACCTCTCATCATGGGCGAAGTTACCAGCTTTAAGCTTTAGTTTCAGAAAGTCTACTGCCACCGCACGCTGTATGGGGCCTATTCCAGATCCTGCATAGATGATTCGAGCCGTTCAATAATTTAAAAAAAAAACGAGAGCAAAACATTAGCTCGATCCAATACGTGTAGGTGCTCGGATCAAGTTTCTCATCCTTCTGTACACCAGAAAACCATTTTTTTCGATTTTCCAAAGATGAGAAGCTTGATCTGAGCATCTATACGTATCGGATCGAGCTGATGTTTTGCGTAACCCACACAGTTTTTTTTTTTTTTAAATTATTGAATGACTCGGATCATCCGTGCGGTGACCGTAGCATCACTCCTTTAGTTTGGACCTTTGAGCTGCAATGTCTAGATACAATGAACCACGGAAGTATATTTTCCGGTTGTCTCGGAACACCTCCAAATTCTCAAGTCCATTCACAAATTCCCCGTCATTCAGTATGCCTCTTGTCGCATCATGTGTATTTCTTTTTCTTTTTCTTTTTTGTCATTTGTTTTCATTTTATAACATATTCAAGAAATTAAAGAGAATGTGTTAATTTGTTCATTAATAAGCAGGTTTTATCCCCACGACGGAGTATCAGTCGAAATGTGGTGCTGATGTCGAAAATCAACACCACAAACGAGTTTATATCTCAAAACTAAAACGGTTTTGGGCATCAGGTTTGGTTTTTGTTTTGCCTAGCTATAACATACATATGGGTATGGGGTCTTACAAGTGCACGAAAAAATATTTTGGGGTAATGTTCAATGACCTCTCCTCAGGTTTTAGAACAATACACAGACCTCTCCATGTGGATTGAAAAATTACTCGTAACCTTCCTTACCTTTGATGCAACGGTTTGGCAAAATAAGCCAAATGACTTATTTTTTATTTTTATTTTTATTATTTTTTCGCATTTGTTAGTTTTTCGTCAATTTTTTTTACAGATTATTGCTTCTTTATGACGAGAAGAATCTAAAAAGTAAAAAATTATGATCTGAACTATTTTTTGAATAAATACAAAAATAAGCCAATAAGCTAATTTTTCGTCTTTATTTTAAAAAAATTGAATTTCGATCGTAATTTTTTACTTTTTAAATTTCTCTCGTTATGAAGAAACAATAGTTCTCAAAAATTTGACAAAAAACTAACAAATATAAAAAAATTAAAAAAAAAGAAGAAGTCATGTGGCTTATTATGCCAAACGACCCATCCAGGGTTTTCCTCCCTGTGTATTTGATATTCTTTACCTCTAATAGTATTTTTTTCAGCTAATTTAGTAATTGGTGGCATTCTTTTCTGACTGTAGGATTCAGAACCGTCTTCAGAGATGAGTCCCTCGTACTCAAATTTTTTTTTATTTTTTATAAGCACTCTCACTCATTCACTACAATCAAGCACTGTAGTAAAAGTTTTTTTTAACTCCAAAAATATTTGGGGTCGATTTTAGCAATCTTTTAATACTTCGATATAAAATAAGCAGGTTTCTATCCGATTTTAAAGAAACAGGTCATAATAAATACAGTATATTAATTATGAAAACCACCAAGGCAATTTTTTTAATTTTCAAACTAAAGGTTGACCCCAGCAAAACTGCACCATGACTTCAGTATCAGAAGCCCAATAAATAGATGGTGAATATGAATATTGAATCGAAGAATAAACATGGATAGATGTGCAAAGCAAACCAAAATAGTTAAACCAAACGTGAGAGAAGGTGAGAGAAATCAAGCAAAAAAGAGAGACACACAAATTTACGTGGTTCAGCTTACTTTAGGATGTAAACCTACTCCACGGACAGTCGATCAATGACTTCCACTAAATCAAAGGCAAAAAGATGCTCAAAGAGCTACAAAGAAGAAGTTAAAGTTATGCAGAAACCCTTCCACCCAAATCTTACCAAAGGCAAATTAAAACAAAGGCAAGGTCTCTCAAATCCTAAACCAAAACCTCAATATTTACTCTCACACTAATAAAGAGGCCATATAACAAGTGTTTATAGCCAAAGACGAGTTGCCTACCAAAAAGAAATCTAAATGGATTAAAATGGTTTAAATACTAATCTGTCCCGCATATTCCTACCTGGGCTGAATTAATTTCTACCTGGGCGAAAAATTCAGAGAACGAGACTGATTTAAGGGTGTCTGGGCTGCCCGAGCGGGATTGATTTCCGCCGGACAGGATTTTCAGAGATGCTGAAATCGAGCCAAACACTTCAACTTTGACCTAGTTTCGCTCCACATATAATTAGTTCGTAGGCCGGCCTCTGTAGAGTCATAGACATTACTGTCCGCCTATACGTATGATACAATTTAGACGATTGATTTAATTTCATATCTTTCTACATTGTAATTCATGAACTTGTTCCTTTTTTCAAATTAAGCTTGCGGACGTACTAAAAGAATCTACGATGAGAAGCAAAAACATGCATTTGCACTTGAGCTGGGAAAAAGGCTAGTAAAAGAAGAGAGAGAATGGAGTTGGTACTTAGAAGATCACATGAGGAGCCCAATTGTTGAAGCCACGAAGAGGGGCATCATTGAGTTGGTAGATGAGATTTTAAGAAAATTTCCAGAGGCTGCGTATAGTTTTGACAAGAATAATAATAATAATGACAAAGAAGAAAACATACTGCGCATAGCGGTTGAGCAGAAAAATTGGAATATGTACAACTTGTTAAAGAAGAAAGTAGAGCTCATGAAGGATGGAATGCTGGTGGGAGATGTTGATAAGCATGGAAACACCATATTACATCTTGCTGCCAAATTGGGTACCCCAAGTTTCACATTAGTTCAACGTGGACATTTTTACCAGATGATGTGGGCTGTTTATTGGTTTAAGGTACGTGTGCATTATTATGGTTCGATTTGTTACTCTCTCTCTCTCTGTGGATCATTTGTTGTACTCCTACAACTAATGATCCGAAAAGAGAGAACAGCGGGAATCAAACCTACGAATTTGAGGGAGTTAAGTCTTTTAATTTACATGCTATATATATTATGCTCCCATTCGACCATTGCCGATCTCTCTCTCTCTCTCTATATATACACACACACTTATGTTTTTTTTTTTGAAATTCCATATGCAGCAGGTGAGTTACGACTCTCCCCCACATTTAGGGTATCTTCAAAACTCAAACGGGGAGACGGCAGCAGAAGCATTCATGAAAGATCATTCGGAAACACGAGAGAAAGCTGAGAAAGCAGTGAAATACATGAACAATGGCCTAATGCTGATTTCTACTCTGATCGGAACCATCAACTATGCCGCACTTTTAACCCCGCCGGGAGGTTACCGTCAAGACAAGGAAGATCCTTTATACGGTCGCCCCGTCTTCCTCACGGAAGAGATGCGCACTTACTTCTTGCTCGTATCCGGTGGTCTTGTAGCCTCTTTCGTTGCCTTCTCGACGATGTTTTCGATTCAGTCATGTCCGTTTCGTAGTAGAGACTTCTACCTGGACCTGCCGCTGAGGCTCTTTTTTGCTATGAATTCCATGTTTCTCTCCATGGTATTCACCGCCCTATCATCTCTGCAGGTCTACCGCCTTGATCAGCTTTATTTCACTCAACACGTTGCATACCATAGATACCTAAGCTTGGTCGCCGTAATACTGATCATTGCATACGTAGACGCAACATTCTTAACCATCTATTACCTCTTTCTTATGAATCACAAAAGATAAATTTTATTATAGTCTTTGAACAAAATGTTTACGAAGACCAATAGTAACAAGAAGAAACGGCATCACCACCTAAGGATATTGGTATTCTTATTAGGTTGGTACCCAAACCTCTGGACAATCATATGCCACTCCAAGACCAAAAGCCTAGCGAGATATCAACCCAAAAGAAACAAAAACCGCCTATTACCCTCTACTTTGCACTATAACCTCTTCCTTGTTATTTCTTCTTGCTGTACGTTCTTGGTGTTTGGTTGGATTGTAATAGCAATGTTTGTCAGATTATAAATTAAACCTGTATGAGCAAACACAGTGGAAATGAATTGTACTAACCCCTTGCCATTTTTGCATAAGTTGAATACCAAACTTACACTCTTTAGAATATTTATGCATCTATATGTTGGATATATAGTAAGTTTGATAAATGGGATGACCTTGGTGTTTGTCTGTTGAGGAGTGTTAGACTTGTCACATATCGCTCATCTAAGCCATCCAAACTTGATTAATAAAATTTAGAGACTACTCCACCTATTGCCAATTGGTTTTAGGTTGGAAACCTCCAAGAAATTTAACATGGTATCAAAGCTAGGCTTTTAGAGGCTTTTTCCTTTTGTTTGTGCCATAGTTGCACTTTATTTCATTGTGATCCATTTGTTCCGGATCCATTTGTTAACCTCTCCACGTGTGAATCAGGGGTCGCACGTGTGGGGGAGTGTTGAAATTTGTCCCACGTCGCTTATCTAAACTACCTAAGCTTGGTTAATAAAATCTAGAGGCTACTCCACCTATTGCCAATTGGTTTTAGGTTGGAACCCTCCAAGAAATTTAATATAGTATCAGAGTCAGGTCTTAAGTGGCCTCACATCGTGTGGTCAAGTCTCCATCACCTGAGTCAACTCATCAATTCATACCTCCACGTGCATCCGGGCTGCACGTGAGGGGTCGCTAGAGTCAAATCTCCTGGTTTCTTCAATTGGTTTCTTCAATTTGTACCTCCACATGCATCCGAGCTGCACGTAAGGAGGAGTGTTAGACTTGTCCCATATCGCTCATCTAAGCAACCCAAGCTTAGTTAATAAAATCTAGAGGCTACTTCATCTATTACCAATTGGTTTTAGGTTGGAACCCTCCAAGAAATCTAACAAGAAGACAAAGAAGGAGTTGGGGGTTTGAAAACTCCGGTTTTTTTAGCATTGTGCACCGAGCAAGGCTTGAATGCGTTGGTAGGCGTTTGTTGATGAAATGTGAGCGTGCCAAGGCTTGTAGCGCCTAACATTGAAAGGTCAAATGCCGTGAATTGTGTGTGACTTAAAAGGGAAAGCCACAAGGTGGTTCGAGGGTTTGCCACAGCAGAGTAGACTTAATTATTTCCTATCCATGTGGGAAAAGAAAGAACGAAAGTGATCGATGATACACCAAACCAACTCCATCACACTTGCACTGACCTGACTGATGGTGTAAAGTGTAAACTAGAGCATAAAAGTTGGAGTTAAATATTTCATACCAAAGTAGCAAACCCAGTATTATAAATTCAAAAAAAGACTTTATTAGGACTTTTTTTTTTTTTTTTGGTTCGATGGCGTGTGATTCGGACAGTCGATCTAGAGTGTTCGGGTCAGTTTACGCGTACTTTGATTATTCCCCTCTCCGATCTTGTCAAAAACAAATAATTCACACCAGAATTAGAAGATTCACAAAAGATTTCTCTTTTGCGGACTGTTCTCAAGAGGTTGCTAAGTATTAATGATGTTTTTTTTTTTTTTCATAAATAGCAGCTTTTCAAAAAATTTAATGCTGTAAAATTTAAGTTTCTCTTGCTCTGAGTAAAACTTACTTTCATCAAAGAGTGGAGTTTATTTTCGGGTTTAAATGAAAAAAGAAAAGGGCTTCAAAGCCTTTACTCAAATTTTTTACTTAGTTTTTGTGTAGAAATTAAGTTAATTGAAAAAACCAGGACAAGGAATGCAAGATTTTCCGGGGGAAAGTCGATTCACCAACCTCACTCAGATTTGGTTATTCATCACGTACTAGAAATGAAGATGGGATGCCGTTACTTGTACTCGAACCAAGAGAATATTATGGCTCATATAAATGTTAAGTTTATAATTCAAAAAAATATTTTGGCAGGCTTTTTTGCAAAAATTATGGAAAATGGGTCTTCAAATATCAGTAGATATATTGATAATGATTGTTTATTTCACTCCTGTGACCTGTCTCTTAATTCAACAAGAAAAGGACATGCAAAAATATAAAATTCGTTTTTCATTTGGTATTAATTGATTATGAAGTACTCTAATGACAACCTCAAATCAACGCATAAACATATAAAGTTAAGCAAATTGTTTGTTAGCCTTCGTTCAACTAAAGTTTTTATTTTTTAAATATTTATTTTCCGTTTTACAAGACATGTCATTATCTCACAATACATCACTTTTTTTTTTGGGAAAATGACGGCACAGGACATATTTTGATAATTAATACCAGCCAAGGACAAACTAAGAACATTTGTTAATGCTGAAAATGTCCTTGACGAGTATTAATTATCAAAATACGTCATTGTCTGTCATTTTCCCTTTTTTTTTTTTTTTTGATCTGCAAAGGAAAAAAAATGTTGAGAAAAGGGGAAGGAGATACCAACAAGGGTTGGCAACATCCAAATGGGCCAAGGCCCAAAAAATCAAAAAATCAGAGCATGAACCAAACAAAGGTCCAATACTCATCTCAAGAACCCAAAACCTAAAACTAAATTAACCTAAACGCTAACTCTACTATTGCCTTCCCTCCTCTGGCCACCACCGTGCAGATAAAACGAAACCCATCCGAAAATCCAAACTGGTCGATAATGAGATCCACCATACTCCGGAACAAAATCCGTCAACGCCACCTCCCCCTAGATCACAATGATGACCGCCAAGGTCAGAACAGCTCCCATGCCCGGCCTGAGACAACCTTGTTGAGACCTTCACACCAAAATCGCCCATTATAAGCCCTAGAAACTGCCGAGAAGAACAGCTCTGCATCATCGACCTCCATGTGCCAATTCGATCCCGACGTCATTAGGCCTTCCTGAAGAAACCCAGGGTTAGATCGGTTGGGAGTCCCTGTGATACCACCTCCAAACCCTCCACTTCACCCTCGTCGTTAAGCCCAAACCGGCTTCCCCAATAGATGGAAACCGGTGGGTGAAGCAAAGGGATCCAATTGGAGGTGAGAGCAAACGGAAAGTGAACCGTCAAAAGAAAATGATAAATGAAGAGATCAAATCTAGGAATAGGGGGGAGAAAAAGGAATGGAGGTGAGAGAAGAAGGAAGGGAGGAAGAAGGTAGAGAAACGAGGGCGAGAGAAGTGCTTGGGGAGGAAATAAATACATATTTTAGTTGGTGGAACTCACCCTTAATTGTGTGAGTGTAAATTAATTTCCAAGGAGGAAATAGCCTTGTGAACATGAATAAAGATTGGGAGACTTAAAGAATCATCCTCAAGTGCGACTCTTCATAGGTTTTCATCCGGCATTTTTTTTTGCATTTATGATTTCATCCTCATTTTTTCATAATACCAAGATTGTCTCTATATTATACGTTATATCCCTCCGTCCTAATTTAAGTGCCCACTATGGTTCTGCGTGTATTTTTAATTGCTTATATCTCTCAATGTATATTGCTAAAAATATGCAGTATGGATCTTGTTTCATAAATCTCAATTATTTCTATAAAACAATGATTTTAAAACATAAAATATAATATATGTTGAGAGATATAAGCCATAAAAAATAGCACGCAAAATCGTAGTGGACACTTAAATTGGAACGGAGGAAGTATATAGCACTGATAAGCCCTCGATAGTGTATATAAATGGGCTTATCGATACCATTTTTGTCCCTCTTTCGTGCATAATTTACTTTAACTAGATGATGTTGCGCGGAGTTGGTGTTTTTGACCCTTACAGGTTAAAAAGGGAAAAATAAGGCATTTTTACGCCATGGAGGACAACCCGAAAGCATCCAAAGAGCCAAGGCCATGTGGCACTCTGCCACCAAGTCCCGAGAATGACGAAAAGTAGCATTGGAAGGTGTACCGGGCATCGGAAGGCCAAGGGACATGCATAGGGTGAAGAATCAAAGAAGGACCAAAAATTGTCCAGGTGGTACCTGTACTTGTAATCTCAGTACCTGTACCCAGTATCCAGTGGCTGTGCAAAAATGCCATTCGAAGACTGGTACCTGTACTTGAAATCTCAGTACCTGTATCAACTGGGATTTTCTGCAGAATTTTGTACCCGATAAAGCAACAACTTAGGGGTATTTAGGACTTTTGTAACTCATTTTTAAGGGGCTATAAATACCCCCAGACCTGATTTCTAGGGGATCACTTACTCTTTCACTCTCTCTCTCTCTACCTCCATTAATGGAGCTCCTCTCTCTCTCTTCATTTATGCTTTGAACAAGGTTTTGAGCACGATCCGTTTACTTCCGAAGCTTTCGGTCTTTATTAAAGTTGTAAGGAATCTCATTCTCTTCAAGGATCTTGTCTTTATTTCAAATTTAATCAATGTTTAGTTTTCTCATTATTTCTACCCTTGTTCATTTCATGTCTTCTTTTGATATGTGTGAGTAGTATAGTAAGGCTAGGTTGTGGGATGGTTAGCATCCCGTAAACAAGGATGTGGCTTGTTCTTCTCATGTAATTTTCATTTTTCTAGCTTAAGCATGTGCTAGGGTCATTTTTATGTATCAAAACTTTGAGGTGTTAATCTCTTTGATCAAATGTAGGCAAGGGTTAAGCTTCTTGCCACATTTAATACTTAGAGCTATGTCTCTCCTTGTGTTTGTCTAAATGTACCAAAAGAACTCTAACATGTTTAACACTTTTGTTAAAAAAGAGAAGAATCAAGCGAATCCTTGCGTTATGGGTGTTGATTATCCCTAAATCTAGCCTTTAGTTTAATCTCCAGTTAAAAAGCCGTAGTTAGGTTAAGTAGCCATTTTCTAAATCTCTTAGTTGGCCGTCTCAACGCCGAATTTGGTTGGCGGTCCTAACGCTACAATCTCTATCAAAGCAAACTTCCGAACGAGTTATGGATGCGCTCCCTGTGGATTCGACCCCGGACTTCCGGGTATTATGCTTTCAACCGACTTAGCCCTACGCTTGGGGTATTCTTATTACAACACTTTAAGGTCGCAAGCAAGCACTGAAAAGGGGGACCAAAAATTAATTTTTCCATCCCCGCGATAAAACTGGCCCAAGATTTCCTCTCAATCCCAAAATTTCCACCAGTTTTCAATATCCATTTAATTCTTTCCACATCCAAATCTTTTACAACCCCTGTTTACACCCATTTTTTGCCAAATTTTAAAAGGAGGGTTTATTGAAGAATTAATGGCTAAAATATTATTCTTTGGGTCTTAGTTACATTTATGGTGGACCATAACTGGGCCAAATTGGATTTGGAAGGATTGAAAGAGATTAATGGGTTGCATTAATATTTGGAGCATGGCCTAATTAATCAAGGCCTAAATTAGTTTTCAGATTTGGGCCCATTCTTAGGCTTATTCGGCCTAATTGAATTAAAGCTCCAATTAGGTTCAGGCCTTTGACCTAACTAATCAAAACTCGGACTAGTTTTTCAGGCCCATTTAGCCCAATTGATTGAAGGCCAAGATTCATTTCCAGATCTTGGCCCATTCTTAGATCCACTAGGCCCAACCTCGTTAAAGCCCAAAATTTCATTACCATGAATGTAGGCCTATTCCGATAAAGCCTAGGAGTAATTTATCAGGTATGGGAATTGTTTAGGCCTAGATATCACAAAGGGGTGGACTCATCTTTTCGGTCTTGGCCCGCTTGCTAAGGAAAGACATTTGGGTTGGATCATTTGAAGCCAAAATCAGACTTTTCAGACCTGGACTTGATATTCTGGCCTGGTCGTAAATCCAAATCAGTTAAGGTCTGGGCTTATTTTTCAGGTTTGGGCTAATAAGGCCCAATTAGCCAAAAGTGTAGATTTACATTCCTTGTTCTACCATATTCCAGAATGTACCAGCTAATAGGATTGAGGCCTATGGGAATAAGGTGGAGCAGTGAGCATGGGAAGATTGTTTAAGGCTTGGGAGGGGCCCACCACCTAGGGCCAAGAGTCACCAATTTTGGCCTTCGATTGATTCTCTTATTGAAGAAGAATTGAAGCTGCTCACAAGCAGCTCAATTAGGTATGTGGAAGTTGCTTAGTCATGCTTATAAGCAGCTCAAGGCCTGCCCAGCCATTATCCTTCAAGCTGAAGCAAGGGCCAGGACACGTGGCATCCATGCAAGTCACCAAAGCAGGTTACAAGCAACTTAAGCAAGCTGCTCACAAGAAGCTCAAACAGGCCTGCACAAGTTGGTCATAAGCAGCTCAATTAGGCCTAAATACGTGAAGAGCAAGAAGTGGGGCACAAGTTCCAATAAATTCTCTTTGCTCCATGACTTTATATATTGCAATACTTAAAATAACAGGAGGTCCCATAAGAGAAGGCTCTAGAATGGACAAAAGGCCTGAAAATTTAACACAAATTCTCTTTTTGACAACTTTTCAGGCAAAAAGGAGAAGCCTTTTAGGCCTGCAAACATTTTTTAGAGTATGGAGCAAGGTATAGGGCAACGTGGCACTCATATATTGATCTAGTTCAAGCTTGGAATGGACACTTGGTAAGGCAAGAAGAAACAGCTCAAGCAGCTCAAGGCCTAAAACTTCTGCCTACAAATACCAGAATTGAAGGCCTTGGCAAAGGTCTCAACACCAACAAGCCCAGCGTTTACCCAAATTATCTTTCAATTTTATCTTTCGGTCCCCGATCATCAAAGCCCACGGCTTATCCAAATTATCTTTACATATCCAGCAAATGTCTTCATCTTTCATAACACTAGGCTAGCCTAGTTGATGTTTTATTTCCTTGTACCAACTTCATTAAACCATTATTGAAGTTCTTTTAATTTCATTACACCTTATTTCATTTTCTTTCCATTTTCCACAACGGTTGGGAAATTTTAAGTCCTTATCCCGCGAAGGCAAACCATGAACCATCATACGGCTTTACCCCTTAGATCTAGAAGAAGTCAGATTTGAGGCATTTAGGCCTTAGTACTAATTTGTATTGTAATCCAGTCCTAGCATGCCCGCAGCGCAAGTTTACTTAGTTTTGCTCTTTTTGAGGAAAATACCCCCATATCCATTTTATTTTGCCCACATGCAAACCTTCCCTAAAATGGAAGACGACTAGAACGTCGTCGGTGGTGGAAGAAGGACAACTGACGCCGAAATTAAAATCCCAAATGGCTTCCTCTACAACTATCACTGCCCAACTCATCTAGTCCACCATTGCCGTCAACCAAATCGTCGCCAACCGTGTAACGATCCGAATTTTTGATCCAATTTTTTTTTTCAAACAAAAAGATTTATTCGTATCCCAAATTTAATTTTATTAATTTATTAGTTAATTATTGTTACGGCATAATTATTAAGTTACGTAATTAATTTAATAAATTAATTAATTAGCTTGTAGTTATGTGTATCTATATTTCTATAGAATAGATTTAGTACCCATCCCCACAATTTATGGGATTATGCTCCCCTCATCTCTCTCTCTCTCTCTCTCTCTCTCTCTCTCTCTCTCTCTCCAAACCAACACCACCCCTATTCCCTCATTTTCGGCTGCACACCATCACTACTTCCATGACGTACCGCACCTCTCCCTCTGTCAATGATAAGGGATAAGAATCCTCCTGCATAGCAAATTAGCAACATTTCCAAGTAGTTGTAGATAAAGATAAGAATAGCTTTTCAAATGTATTTCTATCTTGTTACTAATTATTTAAAATCCATAACCTCCTGTAGGCTATTTTCTTTTTTTCATTATACAGATCTGATTAGCACCTCAAATTGTACGATCGTGGTGCTAAAAGTTTCCTAGCTTGTGGTGTTCTCATTTAATATCGTTGTTTTTATACAATTTTACTCGCTAGGTAGTTTGTTTAGTGTTTCAGGTTAAACATCTTTAAAAGGCGTGTTTTGATCGCAAGACCAATGCCCAAGTTTGATCAGGTATCCATGCCCGGTGGAACTTCTGCCCGGGAGGCCCAAGAGTGAAGGCGTGAGGCATTGGGCAAGGCGGTGAGCCGTCGGGTGCTCAGTTTTGGAGACTAGCCTGAAGACTTGAGGATAAGCTTCGCGTATTGATACGGCCTTAAGTTGTATCGATGCGAATTAGCTTCGTGGCAAGGCAGAGTATTTTGTATCGATACGGCCTTAATCCGTATCGATATGGGAGAGCTACATGGAAATGGCCCTTTTCAACTTAACATCGTGGTATCGATACTTTGCTTAATTTGTATCGATACTACGAGCCTTCGGCCAGATATTTGCTGTTTTTTGGACTTTCCACTTATGAAATAGTTGCTTTTTTTAGCATACTTTTTAGATATTTGATGAGAGAGAAATCCATTTTGTATAAATAGGGGTGCCATCTCTCACATTTGGGAGCTAGCTCATTACTTACTTTAGTTCTTCCTCCATTAATGTTGTTTCAAGCTTTTGTGTTTAATTCTTCATAGAACTCAAGTAAGTCTTCCTCATTTAATGTTTTTCCGTGTATTAATGTTATAGTCGCGGACTAGATTCTTTATAAAATCAAGTTTATTTTCGTTTTCATCGGTCAAAACATATGTCTCATTTTTATGCCTTGGTTTATGCTTCAAGTATGTGTGAGTAGTCATTTGGCCAAGTCTTGGGATAATTTTTCCTGAGGACTTAGGTTGTTATTTGGTTCTCGAATCTTTGGACATAAAAGCATGATCTACGGAATAGAGCTTAACTTGCATTTTTGGTCTAAACAAGGGGTGTTAACTACTTGGTAAGGCGTTTGTCAAGCGGTCTTGGCAAGCGGCTCACCAAGGGCTCGTGGCCTCCTAGTTGTTCGATAAATTTGTCAAACAAATTGGTTCGCCTCCGTTTAATCACATCTTTCATTAAACATAGTCATTAAAGTTAAATTCTTCGGGCGTGAGCACGCGGTTGTGACTCTCGCCTGAGTTATATTGAGAACTGGTAACATCCTTTATCAAGGGTTAGAAGATCCTTAGATTTTCCTCTTTTAAGTTAATTAAGCATTTTCCTAATCTTTTGCCTTGGCGTTTCTCTCCGTTTCAAAGTAAAATCTAGTTGGCCGTCTTGAACGCCGCATTCTCCCTTTTTAACCTACAATCCGATTAAGCTATCCTGTGAAGTCCCTGTGGTACGATCTTGGTCTTACCGGTTTATTATGCTACCGACGATTCAGCCCTACGCTTGGGGTTTTTCTCAACCTTATTCAAATGCGAGGTTTGAAGGCTAAGCAAGATCAACTCCATATACATGTGAAAAAGTACTAATTAACTCAAGTTTTGTAGTCTTTATACCCTTCATAGCCCGTTCCCCTCACCCTGAAAATAACAACACACCAACACCCACATATTTCAAAAACAAGTAGAGCAGAAGAAAAGGAGAGAGCGCTTCAAGCTTTCATGGAGGTTTAGAGATAGAAAACCGGTGGGTTTTGGTTTCTCGCTAATCCAAGCACCCATTACAACTACCCACCTTCTAGAACGACCCCAAGCGCTTCCGAACGAATCATCAACTACCTGAAGTCAGCGCCGGCGTTCCGTTGCTTCGTCGTCTTGTCCGATTTTTTCGAAACCGTCCGAAATAGTCCGAACCCATTACCCACTTTTTTGGCTGGAACCGAGTTATTATAATCCTTCTCCTACCTCTCCCTAAGTATATTCAGCCCTTAAATGATGGTTTTAACGAGTTGGAACAGAAGAAATTGGTTCACGGATCAAAACCCAGTGATCCGAAGTTTTACTCTGTTTTTCGAATGAGCACTGTTCATGAACGTTGAAATCTTAAGAAAGTGGTACTGAAATTGCAGTTAGCCCCTCATGCTTACGTTGATTTCAGAATTAACCCTAAACTATGTTTTATCTCATGTTTTCTCTATTTGTCACACTTTGGTGATTAAAATTCTTTTATGTGTGTTACGACTCATTTATCCTAAATAAATAATATTAATGAACAAAGATGTTTACTAAAATTTATTCAACCCAAAAGGTATCAGCCTTATCATAATTAAAATATTATGTCTTTATTTACTCACACAATATTATTTAATATGTAGTTTTATCTCATTGAAATGTATCATGTTATGAATTGAGTTGTTATTGATTGTATCATGTTCGATGTGCTAGAACAGACTTAGGTTCACCGGGGTGGTTACGAGTAGTGAATCATGTAGACGATGATAAGTAAATAGAAAATGGTAAAGTGTTAAAAAGTGTGAGTACTGTATGGATTGTGAATTGAGCCATGGCAATGGCAAGGGTAACCAATGGGGCCCTGTGTTGATATGGGTTATCTGCGGGGCTCGGTGATGAGATATATTGTGATGCTAACTTATGATACGTCATGTAAAATTTCTCTTCGAGGAAGGGAATGGGTCCCATGAGACGGTTATAATTAGTGAGATGTTAATATATGATACGATATGGAAAATTTCTCTTTGGGGAAAGGAATGGGTCCCATGAGATGATTATAGTTAACGTGGGGTAATGGATGTCCCACCCTAATGTACGATACGTCATGGGATGACTCGATCCTCCTGTTATGGTCTTAAGTGAGAACATGCTAGGTACGTAACTTAGTTGCGCTCACCTAGGACCCTGGTATAGGATAAGCAAGAGGAAGAGTGGACCCATGAGACGGTTATAGACATATGATACGTTATGGAAAGTTTCTCTTTGAGGAAGGGAATGGGTCCTATGAGATGGTTATAGTTAGTGAGACGTTAATATATAATACGTCATGAGAAGTTTCTCTTTGGGGAAGGGAATGGGTCCCATAAGACGGTTATAGTTAGCGTGGGGTAATGGATGTCCGACCATAATGTACGATACGTCATGGGATGACTCGATCCTCCTGTTATGGTCTTAAGTGAGAACATGCTAGGTACGTAACTTAGGTGCGCTCACCTAGGACCTTGGTATAGGATAAGCAAGAGGAAGAGTGGACCCATGAGACGGTTATAG